>JAOTRH010206158.1:0-11061 GCA_034768845.1 Heliamphora exappendiculata | reverse complement strand
AACGGAGCCTATATATATAGAATATATATATATATATATATATATATATATATATATATACCATTAGAGTTTGAGGGCATATATAAGTCTCTTGCGCCGGTGGAAAGAAAAATTAAAAAAAAAAATCTCAATAACAGTGCGCCGCTGGTGTTCGAGGGAGAAAAATCAGCCCGCATTTTTGCATGGATCAAAGGCTAAACGAAGTCGGATCATCGTGATTTTTGAAACACATACTTTTGGCATCGTGTTCTTGATAACAAACGGTTTCGTTTTTTAATCGGTAAAATCTAAATTTGCATTTACTTTTGTTGATCGTTACGAATAATATTCGATTATTCCGACGTTCCGTTTTCTTCTTGTTCTCCAACCGTTCTTCGTTTTTTTAAGAAAGAGAGAGGAGTAAGCCTATGGATTTGTAGGATTAAGAAAGGACCTAAACTTTTTGTCTCAAGCCAAAGCCGTTATCGTTGTGTCATTGTAAAAAAGCAAAAAAGGTAATCGAAATCACTAGTTTCGCAACGCATCGGTATTTATATTTTTCTTTTGATTTAAGTTTCAATTAGTTACTGTATTTTAATATGTATGATGAATATTCTAATATTAAGGATTTGCTTTTAATATAAACAATTAATCAAAAATAAAACAAAAATAATAATAACAACCGAATCAGTAGTTGTACGCCGTTCAATATTTAAATACTTCGATGAATTCTATGCTCATTTAGTTGCTGAATTTTTTTTGAACATGTATAATAAATATTTTGAAATTAAGAGGGTTCATTGCATATATATATCATCTGGCTGGAACCGTAAGAACTTTTAATGTATTAGATTTGATGATGATGATGAGGATGTGTTTGGATAGTGATTCCGGATAATCCTAGTTGGCATCATTAGTAATTAATTAAATCACAATGTATTTTAATATATTTGTTGTTTATTTGTTGCTACATGTTAATGTGATTAGTTATTGATGCATGTTTTACTTATGATGAGTTTACTGAATTCTTCGAACTCGTGACTTTATTTTATGTTGCCCTGGTAATTCAAACACCATGTTATGAAGTGCAGGATAACGTTGTAGAGGAGAACATAGAAGAACAGATAGAACTCTGGTTCATGTGAACCTAGCCACCAGAGTCTTTATTATCAGTATTTTTTTGTTTTCAATTTTTTTTTAATTATTTTTCGCTGTAAGAACAATGATGTAATAAAATTTTTGGCTTAATTTTTATTTTTTTAAGAAATATTTGAATAAAATTTTGTTTTTCTATTGCCTAGTATTTTATTTGTTACTTTAGATGAATCCAAAATTTTTAGGTCAGTCACACTTGGGTCATGTTTGATTAAAAAATTATTTTTATAAAATAATTTGTTAATATTAGTAATTAGATTACTATAGATTGTATTAATGGCATAATATTTTACTATCAAAACCTGTTTGATGGGGAATAAGACCTTTTGGCAAAGTTTTTGTTAGTAATTTTTAGTTTTTTATTATTTTTTAAAGTCATAATTTATAAATTTTTCCAAATGCTTATAATTTATACTACGAGTTATCATTATTATTTTTTTTATTTCAGTTACAAATTATAATTTTTACTAAATATTTACAATTCCAATTATAAATTATAATTTATAAGTTACTAGTTTCAGTAATACCAAACATCATAAAAGTAGCTTATAAATAAATAATTCTTGGTATGGTTTGATATTATGCAAGTGGAATTAAATTTAAAATTATACAAAAATGACGTTAAGAATTTAGCAAATTCTAAGCAAGGAAGTAAAACCAAAAAAATGAAACGACTTAGGCTTTGTTTGGGTTATTTAAAAAGATGACTTTTTTTTTTATAAAAAAACAACTTTTAAGCTATACTATTCAATTTCTCTAAAAAATTAATTAATTATTTTTTGTTCTTTTTTCATGTAAAAAAGTCTATACACATCCCAAATATACTAATTTTTTTTTAAGTAAATGGCTATAATATTTTTAATTAAAAAGTCAACTCTACTATCAATAATAAAAAAACCTCGTTAATATTTTAAACACTATAATTTAAAAGTAAAAAGTAATGATATATTTGATATTTAAATAACAAGTAAAAAAATTATTCTAAAAAATTATCCTAAATATTAACTTTTTTAATAATTTCTTTTTTAAAAAAAATTAAATTTTTTATAAATTAAAATTTTTAAACATCCCAAACAAACTTTACCAGATTTTAGGGAGACTAGCTACATCAAATTGGAGCTTGGGCACCATGTAAGATAGTTTTTTTTTTATATAGCTTTCTTGTCTTTTAGCGAAAAAAAATTATATTAGTTTAAACAATAATACTTTTTAAAAATATTTCGTTTTTAGAAATCAAGAAAATAAGAAAATAGGCCAAATATAAAAAAAAATTCATATAAGACAAAAAAAACATTTTAAGGCTTTTATGTGGCATTTTTCATTTTTAGTAAATTTTTTTTTAAAACGGTTCTACTTCTAAATTTATTATATCATTGATGATTTGAGAATGTAAAAAAAAATTAACCCAAAAATTCAAAAATAAATCATAAAAGACAAAAAAGACAAAAATTTACTAAAAAAACTAAACCAAACATAGCCTTAGCTTCTAAAAATCTGCGGCGCTCAAATTGCCAGCATCCAGTAGAATCTAATTCAGTTTTTAAGGCTATTAACACCTACAAAACAGTATGACAGAGACAGAGAGTTTATTGTAAAGGAAAATGAGTCAAACAATAACAACTTGTTATCTAGAAAAATTAGATTGTTTCCAAATTTTTTTATAGTAGTTTATTTTAAAGAAATGTAATGTTTGAGATATTGCTATTTTTTTTTATTTTTGTTAAAAGAGTTGACTTTTTAAGTTATGGGTATTATAGTCTTTTTACTCAAAAAAAAATTTAGAGTGTTTTGGAATGTATATAAGCTTTTTTTTTTAAAAAAAATTAGTATTATGGATTAGATTATTAGGTTCCGTTCATTTCAACGTAAAATATTTTTTAGTAAAATATTTTTCTATTCTTTACTGCTCGTTTAACAAAAAAGTAAGCAAAATAATTTTTTTAAGTAAATTATTTTACATCATAGGATGAAAATATTTTTCTTTTAATAAATTCGTAAGTTAATTTTTATTTTTTAAGAGACGTGTCTTGAATTTGATTCTTTTCAAATTTGTAAATTTTTTTGTCAATTTCTAAAATAAAGATACATAAGCCAACAACGATTGGGACTATTGTTTGAAATGGCTTTTTAAAATCTTTTTATATGTCTTTTATATATTTTTACGTTATTTCAAACAATTATACATTTTAGATTTATCTCGTTATGAAAAATTAAAAATGTAAAAAATGAATTAGATTTTCTTTTTAAAAAGAGTTCATACATAACGGAAAAAGCCTTCAAAAACCACTTTAAGACCTTTTAAAGACTTTTTTTTGTCTTTAAAAAAATTATTTTACGTTAGTTTAAATAATGATATACTTTTTAATTTTTCTTCGTTACAAGAAACAAGAAAAATAAAAACAAATAACTAAATTTTTTTAAAAAAAACTCATATAAGACGGAAAAAGCATTAAAAAGCTTTTTAAGGCTTCTTTTTGTCTTTAGCAATTTTTTTGCGTTAATTCAAATAATAATATTTTTAAAATTTTTCTCGTTACGAAAAATTAAAAAAGTAAAAATAAATGAATTTTAAAAAAAAACTCATATAAGACGAAAAAAGGCTTTTTAAGGATTTTTTTTTATTTTTAGTGATTTTTTTTTACATTAGTTCAAACAGTAATATTTTTTAAACTTTTCTCTCATTACGAAAAATAAAAAAGTAAAAACAAATGACTAATTTTATTTTTTTTAAAACTCATATAAGAAAAAAAAAAGCTTTAAATAAGCCTTTTAAGGTTTTTTTTTTCCGTTTTAGGTGAACTTTATTTTTTTTAATGATAAATCAAAAAAGTGAAAAATTTGGACCAACAAAATTAAAATAAAAATTTAAAGAAAACAAAAAAAAAGGTCATGAAAAAACATTACATGAAAACTTATCACAAACAGTAACGAATCTCTAAGAGGCATCGGACCAGATCTAACTATTTTTCATAACTTTATTATGAAAAATATCTTATTTCAATATAGCAATAAAGACTTTATTTTGAAAATATTTTTCATGTATCAACCTGGACACTAGAAAATAAAAACACTAAAATGAATTTTTTATATGAAAAATATTTTCCTAAATTTTTTTTACGTTGAAACGAATAGAGCCTTAGTGTAATATTTTTTTGTATCAAATAGTATTTTATTGAAAGTAAAATAACCTAATGATAAATTGTACATTGATTAGTTTGACATGATTTTAGTGGGATTAAATTTTCTTATATACAAAAATACTTAAAATAATATCGGAACTAATCGACCTACCTCCCATATGGGATTAGTAAGGGTGTAAATTTGGTCTAAGACCCGTTACTGTGCGAGTCTGGCCCGACTCAAAAAAAGACCGAGCTAGCCCGAGTCCAAGGATCATACTTGCGGGCCTGGGTCACTCCTCCTGAGCCCGTGGGTCGGCTCGGTCCGTTTGGCTTGCCCATTTGACTCGAATATTAATATATAATAAGTGAACTATAAACTTATAAACTAATAAACTATTAATTTTAATAAATTAATAAGCTTTTATTAAATTATAAACTTATAAATTAATAAATTAATAAACTTATAATAAAACTAATAAACTTATAAAGTATAAACTAATAAACTATAAACTTAACTAATTTATAAATTAATAAACTATAAACTAATAGAATACACTTATAAAGTGTAAAATATAATATTTATGTAATTAGTAAAATTTGAATTTTAAAAAATAAAATTTATGTTGTATTTAATTATTTAAAGTGCTCAAACTTATTGCATTTATTAATAAATCAACAATAAATTAATAAACTTATAATAATATAAGCTATAAACTTATAAACTAATAATAAAATAATAAACTAATAAAATATAAACCTATATAATAAACTATAAACTTATAAACTAATCAAATAATAAACTTATAATAAATAATAAACTATAAATATAATAACTTATAAACTATAAACTTATAATAAACTAATAAAATAATAATAAATTATAAACTTATAAACTAATAAACTAATATAACACTAACTAACTAATAAACTTACAAAGTAAACTTATAATAAACTATAAATTCTAAAATTAATAATTTATAGTCTTATACTCTTATACAACAACTCAAAAAATACAAAAAAGAATAATAAATAAATAAAAGTCCGCAAAAGGCCCGGTGCAGGCCCGTTTTTTGCTTGGCCCGTGGGCCCGAGTCCACTACCCTTGGGCCTGGGCGTACCGCTCACCCAAAAGCCTGGCCTTGTCCAAACTTTTGACTGGAGCCCGATGGACTTGAGCTAGGCCGAGCTAAAATTACACCATTGGAGATTGGATCAGAAATGTAAAATTGACACGTTTAACCCGACCCAAGCTCACTGGGATCACAGTAAGATTCGGACTAGGCGCGAGTCAACCTTTTTTGGGAAAGAAGGCCCAATTCCGGCCCTAAGGGTATACGGACTTGGACTAGGGCCACAGGCTTGGACTCGAATTTTTTTTAAAAAAAATATTAATTTTTTATTATTTTTTAAGTTAGTTTTATATACTATGTCTATAAGAAATTAGTTTTATATACTATGTCTATGTGTTTCTTATAATTATTTTAATTTATAAACTAATTTATAATAATAATTATTTTTTCAATTACTTCTATATATAATAATCCAAAATACAACCGTATTTATAATTTAATAAACAATGGTTTATTATAAGTTTATATTTTATAAACTCACATATAATTTAAAATACAATGGTATTTATAATTTAATAAAAATTATTTATTATAAGTTTATTTTTATAAACTAACATAATTTAATAAACAATAAATTATTATAAGTTTGTATTTATAAATTAAATTATAATTTAATAAACAATGGCCTTTATTATATTTATTTTAATTTATGAATATAAACTTCTAATAATTATTATTTTTTACTATTATTTAATTTTTATACATTTATTTTTTCTTGCATTAATAAAATAAAAAATAATAATAATGTTGAACCTTAAGCCAGGCTACCATTTTGGGCTTAGGTACCAAATTTCGAGCCAAATAAATTTTTTTAAAAAAATTAAATATCTTAAAAACTAAACATTTTGGATATTCCAAAAAAGGCCTTAGGCGAAAGTAGTGCAGGAGGTTTAATTTAGGGGTTACAATGGTAATTGGGTTAAAGATTTCCACCAAATTAAAGTTGGGCCTTATATCCATCCCCCTCTTGAGGCTGAATTTTGAGCTCTTAAGGTTGGTTTGGACTTTGGACATGGCATGCAGTGAAAACACATTGATATGTCAAAACAAAAGTAGAGATTGATTCAACAATTGTTGTGCATCTTTTAAAATTACCAAACTTTGAGCATCATCACTTGTTTAATTTAATATATGGTTACAAATTCTTTCCGAAGATATTTGATAAAGCATCAGTGTGACATGTGTTATGTAAGTTAACAATAAGCAAACAGTTTTTATAACCATTCAAGTGAATTACTAGCTTAATAATTTGAATAAAAGCTTAATAAGACAACGCAAAGACTTAAACCCAAGTTATTAGTAGTAATTCAAAAAAAATTTTATATACCAAATTAATTTTTTATCTTTCACTAATATAGAATAGAGAGAATATCATAGTTTTTTTTTTGTTTATGAAGTTATTTTAGAGGAAGAAAGAATTATTTTTTCAGTACTATTCTAGTTTTATTGTTCGTAAGTTACATGACGACTATAAGCGGGATGATATATCCTCGAGTTATGTGCTTTGTTTTTATTTTATTTATTTATTTATTTATTAGTTTTAATCAATCAAAAAAGCGATAAAATAGTTACTATTTGATGCATATGGTTTCCGTAGTATTAGATGAGAAGTTTGATAATCCGTATGAGTAAATGACTCATTTGCTTATTGTACGAGAATAATTCATAAATTATATTTATTTTGATGAATTGAACGAAAGTATCTAATAAAAAAGATGATTATCACCTTCATGTGTATTGTTTATCGAGTTATTACAAATCAAACCTCTAATTGATGGCCGGAAGAAGGCCTCTAATTCTCTAATCAATTAATACTTACATAGAGATAAACCAATGTAAGCTAAAGAAAAAGCCAGCCCCCTCCTATCTTGAGAGAGGAGGTATATAACGATGTACATAGAGAAGGAGAAAGAGTTATCATATCAAGTTGTGTACTGTCCTATTCTTGTTAAGAAGAGATGGTAGGATGTGATGGCTTCAGATGAGTATGTGAATGGAGGATTTTTCTCTCCCCACACTTATTACTATATTTTAAAATTTTAGTGTGTGTTTGGTATAGACTTTGTTTAGGGATTTTTTTTTATTTTTTTAAATCATCTCAATGAGAAGAATTAAAAAATAAAAAAATTTAATAAAAAAAAAATTTGTTAGAAAAAAAATAAACAACATATAATTTGGCTCATTAATTTATTTTAACTTATTTACTTATTTTCTCATTTTTAATTAATTTTTTTATTTTTTAATCAAATTATTATATATTTTTAATTCTTCTCGTCGAGAAGAATGGGAACAATAGAATCTTTTGACTTAATTATAAAAATTTTGATAAAAAAAAACTCACTAATATCAAAAATAAATAAATAAATAAATAATTATTACATAGGAGACAAGTGCCACGTACTTCAAATCCACATGACCACTAAATTTATATGCATAAAACAAATAGCTAGCTATGCAATTTTCTTTTTATATTTTTCTTTTACTCACAATTTGCTTTGGTATTCATATATACTAGATGTTGACACATGTATGCATGTATAAGTGTATATTTAAAAATTAAAATAATTTTAAAAAATTAAATAATAAAATAATTTAAATTTTAAATTAAGAACATTTATAAATTTAAAATTAAGTGATGAAAAAAAATTTTAATTGGTATTTTGGAAAAAAAAAAAGAAGTAAGGGAATTCCAAACAACCAAGAATCTACATGATTTTATTTGAAGGGAACATCAAATAAGTGCTCTTTTTTATATATTATTATATATTTTGCAGAAGAAACAACAAACCCAATAAACTCAAAGCTAGCTTGGATCCATTGTCAAGTTTTAAATTGTAAATTAAAAATATATAGAGTTCATGCGTCATGTTTGATTGCCTTCAAATTAATTATTTTAATGACGTTTATTTTATTTTATTTTTACAAATAATGTCAAGCAAAAAAGCACTAATACCTTATTTCAAAAATAAACTTGTTCACTGGCCTTACAAGGGAAATGAATAATACTTACTCTTTTTATTGATTAAAAATTTAAGTTATACTGCGAAATATATAATAAATTTCACAATTTGAACTAATAAAAAAAATAGTATTATTCGCCGACCTTATTAAAATGGTGGAAAAATAAAATTGAACTCCCTTATTCCACCATGCAAGTAGATTTTGGGGTAAAACTTTGTTCTGGGATTTGGTTTTTTTTTGAAAGTTTTGGCTTGAGTTCTTAAAAATATTTCAAAAAATAGTATTATTTTTAATTTAGCTTGCTTAATTAGCCAAGTGATTATCAGTTGAAAACTTATACCAAAAAAGCAATGGAAAAAGTACATATTTTGTCCAAACAAGCACTAATTTTGTTGGATAAAATTCCGTGATTTATATATATATAAATTACGGAATTAATCACAAATTACTAATTTTTAAAAGTGAGAATATTTTTATTTTTATTTGTTTGAACAAAGTATATATTCTTACCAGTAAGAAATATTGATATGTAGTTGATTATGTGATTTAAATTTGTGTACGGAGTTGAACTGAATTTTGTTTTAAGGTTGAGATTTTGAAGTTTTCTAGTTATTTTGTGATAATTCAATAACGGTTGATTTAGCTTTTAATATTTGTGATGTTTAAAAAGTTTAATTTTTTTAACAAAAAAAAAGAGGAAAAAAAGTTAAATTATTTGGAATAAATTATTAAGCATGGTTTTTTTTTTCTAAATGTCTACAAGATTCTTAGATTATGCTTTTAAACTATAGTGTTTGATATACTAGTGTGAAATTTTTGTTTTTTTGAGAGTAGGGTGGAAGTTTTAAATTGAGAATATTATTATTATTTTGCAAAGAAATTAGTTTCTTAGAGATGTCAAACAGGAGTTTAGTTCTTGTTTGGAATGTTCAAAAAATTTGACTTTTAAGAAATTTAATATTTTTTATAAAAAAAAAAAGTTAGATTATTTGAAATAATTGGTTTGTGGTAATTTTTTTATTTTTTATTAAAATGTCTAACATATATTTATTTTTATTTTAATTTTACTTTTAAGTTGTTATATTTAGGATATTAACACGATTTTTATTTTTATGAGTAGAGTTGATTTTTTAATTAAGAGAATTATAGTCATTTTATTATAAAAAATTAATGTGTTTGAGATATGTATAGTCTTTTCCTCTTACAAAAAAAACTAGTGCAAAAATCATGGTAGACTTTTTAAAGATCCATACACTTAAGCTTAAAAACTAGAAAATATTTTGTAAAAAATAATTTTTAAATATACCAAACAAGGCCTAGCCAAGAGTGCAATGACTTATTACATATAGTACTTACGATTTTATTAGTAAGTCCAATATACTTTTTTAAATCTATTTGATGAGAAGAACCTAACAATAAGAAATTTTAATTAAAAGATAAAAATTTATTAAAGATAAAAATAAATAACATAAATTTTACTTCTTATTTTTAACTTATTATAACTTATTATATGGCTTACTACTCCATTTAATGACTGCGTCCACATTAATGGCTAGCTAAATTAGCTAACCAAAATACCAAAAGCTTAATTTAATTAACTATTTTTTGTGTAACACTTTAGCAATACTAGCTAAATTAGCTATCTTTGTTAAAATATAAAATTTTTAAACAATAGTTTATTATAAATTTATTTTTATAAACTAACTTATAAATTAATAAATAATGATATTTATAATTGTTTCAATAATAATATTTAGCTATCTTTCTCTAAAATAATATTATTTTTTATTAAAATAATGTAGCAGAGCTACCAAGCATTATAAAAGAAAAATGAAGAAAAAAATATCATACAGCAAAGCAAAGCAATAGTTCTAAAGAAGAAGCAAAGCAAAGAGACCGAGCATTATGAAGAAGCAAAGCAACCAAGCGCATCATAATGCAGCAAAGCAACAGTTCTGATTCCAACAAATTTCATTAGTGTTCAAATCCAACTGCTTCAAATGTAAAAGAAAATATAAAAAAAACTATAAAACTTGATGGCCATCTAAATCCACCAATACAGACATGCTTTCATATAGATCCAATTCAAAATCAATATCATTACTCCGAGATAATACAAAAATTGACAGTAAGAAATACAAAATTTACACTATCCGATAGACAAAAGATTGGGATAAAAAATAATTCTCTCACCCTTGTTATAAAACCATGATGACTACTAGATACAAAAGAAATAACAAAAAAAAAAATTGTATCTACAGATCATAATCCATTCTACACCCTTTTTTCTCAAGGGTTTCTATTTGTCGGCAACTATAAAATTCTTGTTGTACATTCGATAAGCTACTTAGATCCATCATTATAATTCTCTCAATCTCTTTGAATTGTTCTAGTTCAAGAAATTCTTTTTTAATGCAAATTTTTTCTTCCTCTTGAGCATAAATTTTGTCAAGAATTTCAAATTTTTTTTCAATCAATTTGTTTTTATCTTCATTTATCTCATCTAACACCTATGTAAGAATAGTAGAGCTTGCGTTGTCGATATTCCTGTTGGGAGAATTTCCAATGCCGACATAAAATTCATGCTCGGGAATCCAGAAAATACATCTTTATTAAGCTTTCAACAAATTACATAACTCTGAAATTTACAGAGAATGAAATAACAGGAATAATGAAATGAAATTTGCAAACCGAGTCCTGCAATCGCAGTTTCC
>JAOTRH010206147.1:0-11061 GCA_034768845.1 Heliamphora exappendiculata | reverse complement strand
TTTTGTCACAGTGATTTTGAAAGTTGTTTGAATTGCAATACTTTTCGAGCTGAATATGTCTGTCATAACATTTCCTTTGAGGTACTCTGCTGCACTATAATTCTTTGCCATTGAGGCTGCAGCTAGCAAACATAATATGAGGTGCCAAGATAATGGTTGATTGTACAAGTCTTCAACTTCTGGCGCAAATGAAAAAAAAAAATTGCTTTAGAATATGACTGAAGTGTCTCAACTTATTAATTGGGTACTGAAGATAAAAGAATGCAACTATCATAATGGAGAGTTCGTCGGGGCTACCGTGATCTTGGATGTGTTTTGAGTTTTCCAAAAGCTGTACAATGGACAATAGTTTGGGATGAAAATTTGCTAGAGATTGTTGTATATGAATCATTGGAAAATTGAATGTGAAGATGTAGTGTTGTATGACTAAGGATATGATGTGTTAAGGCTGGGGCAGGCCCAGAAGACCAATTATTTTGGTTGTTGTATGAATTTTATGAACTCACAAAGGAGAGCAATTACAAAAGTGCAAGATTTATTTCAATGGTAAAGCTGGGGGTTTCAAGAGTCAAAATCGAAGTCTGAGTTTAAAGCATCTCCTTCTTCCTGTGGAAAAAAGGAGTTCCTGGGAGTGCAAATTGTCAGCACCTAATTAGTGGATTTCTATTTTAGCAAATATGATTAGCATCATTTGAGGCAAATGTAAAGTTGCATCTGGGATTGAAGAATCACTTAGTTCATCAGTTTGGGGTTAAAAGAGAAGGATGTGATGACAAAATGCCCCTCAAGTTTCATTGGTCTGCTTGATTTTGGGAGTACTTTTCCCTTACATACTTTTTCCCTAGCAAAAGCTAGCCTGGTAATAGGGCCACCATCTTTTGTGAAGAGGCATTGAAGACATTGCTTGCATTTGAAAGTTAAAATTGTAAAGATGCAATAATGAAATATGTGTGCTCCTGGTTGGGAAAGCTTTAAATTGCAAAGATTATGTAACTGTGGTTGCCTGGTTGGCCTTGTGGAACCCCACTTAGTTTCTTTCATTGGAATGGCAAAGGATGTGAGAAGATCTTTATTTGGCGAAAGCCAATTTTAAATTCATTTTGTTAGTTATTAAAAAGTAGGGGCTTTCAGCCAAAGGTCTAAAAAAATAAGTTTTAACGCGCAAGGTTCACCAACAAAATTTTTAATGTGCGAGGTCCAATCGCCTACGGCACAGATAAATTTATATGTAATGCATACAGATAAATTTATTTGTCGTCTTATTTTATGCAAGACAAATAAATTTATCTGTGTTCTTTATACAGATAAATTTATCTGTGCATTTTCAAAACATGTATCACGTATACAGATAAATTTATCTGTCTTGTATAAATAAGAAGACAGATAAATTTATCTGTATACTTATTTATGCAAAATAGATAAATTTATCTATGTGTTTTATACATATTTTGAAAATGCGCAGATAAATTTATCTGTTCTAGGGTCCAATTGAATCTCGCACGTTAAAAATTTTGTTGGTAGATGAAAAACAAAATCGCCGCTACTTTAAGCGCCTAAGACTAATTTTCGTAAAAAGTATTGAACTAGTTAGTTTGTAATGGTAATTGGATAAAGTGGTTACTTTAATTATTCCATGCAATTGTTGGAACTCCTTGATTTCTGGGCAGTTGAGAACGTATGCAAGAAAGAATGGAAGCCCATTTTAACGATTACTTGGCAAATTGTCGATAATGACCTAATGGTAGCCCTTTTCCTTTTAACGACTTGACTCATCTATTAGTATTTGATAATTTAACAAGTTGTTTTAAGTTAGCCTATAGGTTGCCCTCTCTGTCATTAAGACCATAGAACAACTGATTCGATCACATACTCAAAGAGGCTGTGTTTGATACCAAATATTACAAACCTTGGGTAGAAATCACCCTTGAAAACCCATTTACAAGCGAAAGGTGCCCAAGTGGTTTATGTACACATGGAGAGTCCCTTATTTTAATCGTGTGGAATATAATCGTAACGTACCACTATGCTCTGCAACCGACATCTCGATGACCCATTCTATTTCACATTTATCAGTATTCGACAATTTAACAAGTTTTCTTAATCCAGCCTACACGTACCACAATGGTCCGTACTGCGGATTATTCTTCTTTTGTTTGCTTGAACGCATTGTGTGAGTGAAAGGGAAAAACAAGAGTAAAATGATTAAGGTTGACTGAGGAACCAAGACATCTAGTTAAACACCAAGTATTGGAGTTAATATTAGCTTCCTACCTTTATTCACGCAATACCTTATCTTATATAGGCATTTGCTACAAGTGTGCCAGCAAGTAGGAGGAGATTTGGTTATAAGATCACTATCAACAACTTGTTAACTACCACTTTCTATGGTTTGGTATTCTCAACCACCTACACTTAAAATCCTTACAAAGTGGGACAAATACATATTATTCATTTATTTTATAAATAAGAAAAATATCAATCCATAAAGATTAAAATTAAATGAAGGACGAAACAATCCCCTTAAAAATTGGCCCTTGTCATCAGAGGCATGATAAGTTGCTGTCAAGAAGACTAAGGCTCTGATTGGCAACTTGGCTTTTTTGGCTTTTTGACTAAAAACGCAAAAGAGCCAACCTTATCTGTTTGGTAAAAAAACAAAAAAGCTAAAAATTCAAGAAATCAAATCAAAACACAAATTCTCAGAAAATTAAAATCAAACTCGCACCACTTTTAAAAAATAATAATACCCCTTATTTATAACTTATTTATACCACTATCAACTAAATATAATTGTTAATATCAAATATATAAAAGGGTAAAAATGCCAACTTTAAACAAAAAGCAAAAAGCTAGTTTTTTACCAAAACAACCAACTTTAAAAAAGCTAACTTAAAAGCTTAGTTACTAAACAATTTATTTTGAACTCAATGTAGTTTTTTTTAGTTAAAAAAGCAAAAATGCAAAAAAACTAACTTTTAAGTTAATTGCCAATCGAGCCCTAAGTAATTGGTGGGTTACTTGTATTGAATTCTTCGCCACTTCTCTAGATCTATAATTACGTCACCATTCTCTTCCTTAAGGCATGCTTTGATGACAAAAAACTTTTTGTAGTGATGGTGATGCTAGAATTCTTCATTGCAGTTGTAAGTTGTAACACAGTTCCTTCTCTCTTCATTCTTGTAACTCCATTGCAGATAACTTCTTAATTGTTTGCATTGACTGTTGTAATCTATCATCTTGGTCCTCAGATGTGATGGCTTTTACCAAGAGATACATCCCTTGCCTCGTACAAACGAGCCAAGCTAATTGCAGCTGATCCTAAGATGTGATGGCTTTACCAAGGGATACATCCCTTAGTTCATACAAATGAGCCCATCTAATTGCTATAGACAATGATATTAGTCTTCTAGCTAAGACATCTGATTTGATGTTATCTTTTAATACGCCAGCGAACCAATTGACTTGCGGTTTTGAGGTAAGTATCTCGCCTTTGATAATAACTTCTTGAATTAGGTCTGACAATTAGATATAAATCCGATTTGTTGTAAATTTGTTAACTCTCTGAAAAAATCTTAGAATTGAGGAGGACCATAACGAGCGTGTAGACTATGATAAAACTATTTCCTGGACATCGCGCCCCCATCTTGTTTCAAGAGTTGGTACAATAGCTAAGTGTCTCTTTCTAAATGAAAGCATGCAAGAGATTTTCATCTGGTGTTTTATGGAATTGAAAAAATTGTTCTATCCTACAAATTCAACTTGTTGTATCTTTGTCGCCGTCAAAGCGAGGAAAATCGAGTTTCACAAACTTTAGAGGGTAGGATTGTTGTGTTCCATTATGATGAGTCCTTCTATTGTTGTCGGGCCGTTCATCGCGAATCTAGAGTGGAGCCTTTGTGTCCTCTCCTTTCTCGTGACTAAGACTAGTCGACAGTCAGTGGGCTGTGAATTAAGCTTATTGAATTGCTCAATAAGATTTTCCATAATTTGTTGCTTGCCAATGGTTAGAGATCCAACTTCAATTTTCCATTTCCACTACTTAATCCATGCCCTTGCTCTAATTTTGTTTATTCTTTGAAAAACCCTTTTAAAGTATTGATTTGTACTAATTAATTTATGAACAACAACCACACAAGCAATAGAAACCAAAAACAAAAGGCACACGGATTTTAACGTGGAAAGCCCCAAAATACAGGGAGAAAACCCACTTGACCACAACTGGTAAAAGAAAGAAGCACCATTAACGAGTTGAATCCACAATTACGAATGTAACTTATTCTTGTCGAATCCACGTACACCAAACCTTACTTGTTTGTCGATGGAATCCACTTCGGACTTTTAATCTTGAGAATTCACCCAAGATCTACCAGGAACAAATGAGAAGGTTGTGAATCAGTAGTTTGATGATCTTCTTGAAGGGCTCACACGCTATTGGATCATCAAACGATGGGTAGAAAAAGATGCATGAACGCCTCCCTTCTAAGCAGAGATTTCTGTGGATAATGTGCACCTTGAAAATATGGTTGTTGCCCTAAACCTATCAGAATTAAAAGGACCTTTGTGAAGCAGAACGATCAATCAGTCTGGCCACCGATCGATCGGTGATCAATCTGTATCAATTAGTTCATCAAAGTGGTTTTCAATTGTTTGCAGTATCTTTATAGATCGACCGATCAATCGGTCTGATTACCTATCGATCATTGATTGATCACAATCGATCTCTTGATCAAGAAGTCAATACACTCCTGCAGTAATGTTGCAGACCGATCGATTGGTCTTGTTACCGCTCAATCGGTCTTGTCACCGCTCGATTGGTACTTCTCCTTTTGTGTCAATTTTTTTTTCTAAAACAAAGTAAACCCATCTTCTAAGAGCAAGTATCATGAATAGAGAATTTAGAGAGAATAAAAAAAAATTGGATCAAAAATTATGTTTGGTCACAAACTTGCCAAAACATGAAGAGGTAAAAACGCTAACATTCTTGTTTTTATCTTTTGTTACGTTCTTTATTTAATTTAATTTTTTTCTTTGTAAAATAAATGGATAATCTATGGTGGTGCTATTTTGTAGGAATTTTCAGTGCATGTGGTTGAAAAGACCAAGTTTTTAGGAAGTGCAAGTTGCTGGTAGTAATTTTGTAATCAAATCTTTTGCTGACACATTTGTATCAGATGCGTATTTAAGATAGGGCATTATGTGTATGGGCGTATTTGGCAAAGCTAGTACTATTAGCTTTTAGATTTCTACTATTAATTTTAATTACAAATTATAATTTATTTCAAATACCTACAACTTCGGTTATAAGTTATAACTATTTTTTTCTTCTATTTCAGCTACAAGTTATAATTTTTACCAAACATTCACAACTTCTGCTACAAGTTACAACTTATAAATTATTAGTTTCAGCAATTCCAAACACCACCAATAAAGTTCAGAAGTTAATTATCAAAAATAGTTGATGTTAATTAGAAATCTAGGTTCCTCAGTTTACTTTATGCTGCTTTTCTTTCCTTACACTCACAATAGGTTCCCTATAAGCAAATGAAGAATAATTCGGAGTATGTACCATTGTGGTACAGAGCAAGGGCATGGATAAAAAAGTAGAGAAATTAGAAATTGAAATGGGACGTCTAACTACAGGTGAACAAGTTATACAGAAGCTTACCGAGCTATTAAGCCAAATTCGCAACCCACTACACCGCTGGCTAATCTTGGTCACGGGCAAGAAGAGGGCTCGAAGGCTCCACTTGAGATTCATGATTTACGACTTGACAATAATTTCAGGATTCATCAAAATGGAACATAACAATTGTACGCACCTAAATTTGTAAAATTCAATTTTCCTCACTTTATTGGCGATGAAGATACAAAGAGTTGGATTTGTAGGGTGGAATAATTTTTGCAATTCCATCAAACACCGATGGAAGATCTCGTGTCTCTTGCATGCTTTCATTTAGAAGGAGACACTCAACTATGGTACCAACTCTTGAAAGCAAACGGGGGTGTGATATCTTTGCAAAGAATTTTGTGATGTACATGCTCGATATGGTTGTTCTCAATTCCAAGATTTTTTTGGAGAGTTAATCAAGTTGCAACAAATTGAATCTTTATGTTATTATCAGCGCCAATTTGAGAAGTTATCATCTAAAGGTGGGATACCTTCCAGAAACTGACAAGCTATGAAGCACATGTAGGTGCAGGTGCAGGTATTACTATGATACGAATACGTTGATATGTAAATACCTACAAAAAGTATGGTATGGCGTATGGGTACGACTAGGGTACTCCTGTAACAACATAATTTTTATAAATTTGGAGTAATATATTGTATGTAAGGATTGAAAAACCAAAATACCCAAATTAGTTTGATGATTTAGGTTCAAATTACATTTATTAACAAAAGTAAGGTACAACTAGAGATAGATGTCATTATATTAAATAAACATGTAACATCCAAACCAAAGCTTAAATTCGAGAGTATAATAAGTATAGAAAAAAGTATTATGGAGCTATTCATATATGTATGAAAGTAAGTATTATTTTGGTAGAGTATTACTTGAGAATTTACTAGGTATTTCTTAGGTACAGCAAAACAAAGACAAAAAATGTAGGTACGAGTTTTGCATTCTGTACGTATGCTAAAGTACCATGATAAGTACCAGTGCCCAATATGTACCCGGTACGGGTACATCATGTGTTTTTAAGTACCTATGTTTCATAGCTACTAAGTCTGTTGTTTCATTAGCGGATTAAAAGATAACATCAAAGCGGAATTGTCGGTTGCAATTAGCTTGGCTCATTTCACGCTTGTATGAGGCATGGGATGTATCCCTTGGTAAAGCCATAACATCGAGGACCAAGGTGATATAGCCTACAATGGCCAATACTACCAGTGAAGAAGTTATAAGTTATTTGCTGTAGAGTTACAAGAACGAAGAGATAAGGGATTGTGTTACAACTGTAATGAAAAATTCTACCCCAACAATCGCTGCAAAAATCTTTTTGTCATTGAAACATACCTTGTGAGGAGGAAGATGGGGACATAGTCATGGATTTAGAGAGGGGGGGGGGGAGACCATATACAAGTAACCCACCAATTACTTGATCTTTGCTACAGCATTTTATCATGCCCTCGAGGACAAGGGTCGATTTAAGGGGGAGGGAATTGTTACTTGCTTTATTTAATTTAATTTTAATTTTTATGCATTGCTATTTTCTTCTTTGTAAAATAAATGGATAATATTTAGTGGTCCAATTTTGTACAGATTTTAAGTGTCGATGGTTGAGAAGACCAAGTCCTTAGAAAATTCTAGTTGTTGGTAGTAATCTTGTAACCAAATCTCCTATTTTGCTTGCACATTTGTGTCAGATGCCCATATAAGTGATTATGTAACTAAAGGTAGGAAGTTAATATTATCTCAAACACTTGGTGTTTAATTAGAGGTCTAGGTTCAACCTAAATGACTTTACTATTTTTTTTCCCTTCTACTCTATGTTCCAGCAAGCAAAAGAATAAGAATCCGCAGTCCGGAATAGGGACAGAAACAGGAGTTGTGATGTTCTGCCAGGGGTGGGGGGGTGTTAAGATGAATAAAATTGATGCCAAAATAAATGGAAAAGAAGCCTTAAAAAAACTATCCCAAAGTTGAATTTTCATATACAAAAAGGTTTGACTATTCCTATGAAGATTTGATTTTCTCTCATATGAAAAAATTACTACATAAAAACCTTTTAAAAAAATTCAAAATAGACAAATGTAGGCGCAAAATAGTGTTCTTTTCCAAGGTCAGCTGGGCGCTCGTGCGCATGTTTATTTGTTTTTAATCTGTGATGGGTTTGGTAAGTAGTACACTGATTTTATTACTCCTGATGCAGGGGCGGAGCCGGACCTTCTTTTAAGTGGGGGCAAAATAATACAAGTTTTTTGATAGATAATTAAAACAATCCAAATAACCTCACATTATCTGCACCTTAAATTAATTTTACTAAAAAAATTAACAAAAAACTAAATATAGGAATAGAGAAATATAAAGAATACTACCAAATGAATCTAGAAGTGTCCTCAAACTTAGATGGATACAAAAGTATACATGGTTTTTGCAAATTGAAAAAGGAGTCTACTGAAAAGATATCTACTAAAATAATGAAGCAAAATTAATCAATAGTGGATAATTGATTGAGGCAAAATCAAATTGTTGGGGGGGGGTGGGGTGGTGTTTGACAAAATAAAATAAAATCTTACAAACAAATTACTGATTTTTAAATTTCAGCTGGGGTACCTAAGGTGGCTCTGCCCATGCTTTGATATTAAATAGTGGAATGAAATTGGTTTTAGATTTGCAACTACTACAATAGTATTAGAACTATTCTTGAATTGGCTGTTTAATTTTGAAGTTTGTCAATGAATCCATTCCTGTTTATTTTTATGTTCATTTTTTTTAATATGGAAGAAACGATTGATTTCTCAAGAGTAAAATCCATGTTTGATTTATACTGTGGACAGTTTCTTTTAACCAATGGGGCCTTGGATGTATTTGCACGAGGGGTTTGCTATTTTTTGAAAGAGAGTGCTACATTTTTTGAATTCGATAGGTGGAATAGTGTTTGACAACTTTCCAAAAGTGGTTTTTTTTGGTGATCTGTACTATTGTCTTTTTTTTTTTCATCTGTACTAACTTTCCGATTAAAACAAAATCTGAAATATTACTTGGATAAGTTGATACATTTTTTATTTTAAATTGTGGTTTGTTTGTATGATATAAGAGGGTTTTTTGTTTTTTTTTTGTTGAGGTGATTGTTCTTCTGTTCCATCTGCGAATGCTGATTTTAACGGAGCTGTGCTGAACTTCTATAAATCTCTGTTTACAGGTAGAGGAAGAGATGCTGATGCGCAAATTCTATGAACTCATGTCAGCTCAAGGTCTAACCAAAAAGGTATGTCTATTCCTGGAGTTTATCCTTATAAAACCACAATTTCAAATTTCTGTCTTGTCTTGCAATCTTGTGTAGAAAGCAAATTTATAGCATTTGTTTGGGATATGTTTTTTTTATACGTGTTTTTTTTGTTTTTAGTGTTTTTTTTTTCAAAGTTAGTGCAAACTATACCTCTTATTTTATTTTTATTTTTTTAGTATTTTTTTATCAACGTTTGGGATAATGATATATTTTTAGATCAATCCCTTCTAGCCTCTGCATAATGATAGACAATAGAAAATTCAATATCAATGTACTTTTTGGGGGAGCTTGTTAATTTTATAAATATCAATATATTTTTTGCATAGATATCCCTTCATTACTTGCCCATTGCCCACTCTCCAGTGGTTGGTGGCTAGCATTTTTGTTCTTAGATTTATTTCTTCATGAGAAATCAAAAAGTAAGACATTTTGCCTAATAATTGAAATTGTCCAAATAGGATGCAAAAAGCTTTTTAACGCCTTAAATTGATTTTTTCATCTGTAGTTATTAAAAAAAAAAAACTTTTTAATCTAAACATTTGGCTTACTTTTTAGATCCGGTATGTCACGAGGAACTAAAAAATAAAAACATTGTACAAAAAAAAACAAGTAAAAGAAGTTTTTATTATTATTTAAAAAATTGGCTTTTGAGAAAGCTATCTTAAATATACACTTAAATCTTTCTCGGTGTGGCTTTTATGCAGAAGGAGGAAGACGGATCTAATGTTCCAGATGATAGCAATAATGAACAATCTGGCGCTTTGATTACTGTGAGCAGCAATGAATAAAATCTCTTATTCGTTATCTATCATGATTTCTTGTCTTCCTTTTTTTTCCCCTTACCTTTTCATACGGGTCTTAGACAGACTTCACCCGCTATTTTCATTTACTGGGTAGGAGGATGAAAGTGAGATGAAAGAAGATGAGTTTATTTCTTTTATTTTTTTCTGGGATTAGAAATAAGAGCTAATTGCAAAATAAAACCTAACTCTATTGACCCAATGGCTGTTTAACAATATCTTATCAATTTAGTTTTTGTACAGATGATCTATACAACGTGAACACTAAAATAAAAAGTAAATTATACTGATCTTTCATGAAATTTTTGACAAAAATAAAAATAATCTTTTGCCTTTTAAAATGATACTTTTTAAAATAATACTGACGTCCTTTACTTTATCTAAGAATATGCACACACATTCTCTTCGTTTTGTTTTCGTTACTTACATAACAGAAAATGTGAGATTATATATAATTTATTGCTGATTTTCTAATTTTGCCCCTCTCTTTCTCTCTCTCTCTCTCTCTCTCATTTAGAGGCTTTTCTTTCTTTTTCTTTACTGCTACTTATAAATAAATATATATCTATCTCTGTCAGTACTCACTTATCAAAAACACGGTGTGAGCTTTTCTTTTCTTTTCTTTTCCCGACCAAAAACGATGTATATGATTATTGAATTGCAATAAAATAAGAACCCTAAACTGTTCAGCTCTAACACGAGACCAGACACCCACCCCAGGTCTTTGCTGCAGTCACATGAAACATGAGTTTTTCTTGTCCCAAATTGCACTCATCCGCCGCAACTTCAGGTAACTTCTCTTTTGTATGTGCAAAGATGTTATCAATTCCTCACAAGAATCAATCCGGTCATACTTATTTTTTTCAATCTAAACAAGCAGACCCAAGTTTCTAAAATTCTAGATTCTAGAAGTTGCCTTGAGGGTGTTTGTTGATTTGCTTGAAAGATGGGGGAGAAGTTTTGGTTGAAAGAAGAGGACAAGTGTATGGTTGAAGCTGTGTTGGGCAGCAAAGCCTTTGAATTCTTGGTCGCTTCGGCCTCCGGTAATTTGGGTGTCCAGCAAGAGCTTCGTGAGATTGTTGAGGGGTCAAGTTGGAGTTATGCCATTTTCTGGCAGGTCTCCAAGTCGAAATCAGGCAATTCGGCCTTGATTTGGGGCGATGGGCATCGCAGAAACGCAGTATATGAGTCTTGAATTTTGTGAGCGCACATATCAAAGGGGAGTCTAGTAGAAGAAATCAATATATATATATATATATATATCTATAGAGAGAGAGAGAGAGAGAGAGAGAGAGAGAGAGAGAGA
>JAOTRH010206126.1:0-11061 GCA_034768845.1 Heliamphora exappendiculata | reverse complement strand
TTCTCATTGGTCGCCCGGTATCCGTCAGAGACTCAGCAGTCCCAGAAGTCTGGGTAGCAGACCTATTGCCCTCCGATGACATTCTTATTAAACTACCAGAGAATCCACAACCAGACACCCCTCACTACATCAACAAAAATTGGACAACACAAATCTTGGCGGTGAATGCAAAGCAGGCCATTGTACGGATGAAAGAAAGGATGCAGTGAGGGAGACAAAAAACACAGAACTGTTGAGACTGGTGCGACTGTTCCGGCGACAGTTTTGGCGACCGGCGACTGTTCGGTGAACGGCGACTTTCCCGGCGACTTTTTTGTTTGTTTTTGGTGACTGTTTAAATGGTCAGAGACTGTGTTCTGGGCACGATCGGTGACTGTTTAGTGGTTTTTTGGTGGATTTTGGTGGATTTCGGTGGATTTCGGCGACTGGTAGGGTGGCGGCAACTGAGTTCGACGACGGCAGTGACAGTCGGCGACTATAGTGGACTGGCTTGAGGGTGTTGGCGCTAGAGGTGGTGGTATTGGTGGGTTTCGGTGCCAGGGGTGGTGCGACGAGAGGCTAGGAGCCTTTCTGGATGGACGACGAGAGACAATGATCTTCGCTGGGTGTACGACGAGGAGCGACGAGGTGCTAGGGTGGTCTGGCAAGGGTCGTTGGGTGGTTGGCGAGGGTTGTAAGAGGTTGGCGAGGGTTGTTGGGTGGTTGTCGAGGGTCGTGGGTGGTCGGCAAGGGTCTTGGGTTGGGCGATTGGCGTCAACGACTGGCGAGGGTTTAGTTTGGGACTGTCGGCGACTGGTGTGTGGTTTCCGGCGACGATTTGGGTCTGGCGGCTAGGGTTTAGGTGGCGATTAGGGTTACCAGAGGCCCGGTGGCTATGATACCATGTTAATAGACATAAAAGTAAAGCATCTTCAATTGGCTTCCTATTTCAACTCTCTTCCTCTACATTGATAAGATCTGCCATCTATGATTTTTTTTTTGGGGCTTTTAGTCAAAGGTCCAAAAAAGTAAGTTTTAATGTGCAAGGTTTATCAACATAAATTTTAACGTGCAAGGTTCAATTGCGCGATAAATTTATTTATTTTTCATAACAAATAGATAAATTTATCTGTTTAATTTTCATCTGTTTAATATGAAAACGGATAAATTTATCTGTTTACGTATTTTTGCATAACAGATAAATTTATTTATTTGCGTATTGATATAGATAATACAAACAGATAAATTTATCTATTTGCATATGAACACAAATAATACAAATAGATAAATTTATCTGTATTCTTTATATATGTTTTAAAAATGTACAGATAAATTTATTTGTGTTCTTTATACTTGTTTATAATAAAAGGCAGATAAATTTATCTGTATTCTTTATACATATTTTGAAAACACAGATAAATTTATTTGTATTCTTTATACGTATTTTCAATAAGACAGATAATTTATCTGTATTCTTTACATGTACTTTTAATAAAAGATAGATAAATTTATCTGTATTCTTCACACATGTTTTGAAAAGGCACAGATAAATTTAATTATTTTAGGGTATTTTTGTTCTAATAGGACCTTGTGCGTTAATTTTTTTTTGCGAATGGAACTTGCTCGTTAAATTTTTTTATGCTAGATGAAAAACAGTAAACAATCTATAAATTGAGTTGTTTACTCTTTTCTATTTTTTTTAAAACAACAAATACTCACGTACCCAAACTCCCAACCTCCTATTTGGAAGGTTAAGACCCATACCATTGGGCTAAAAGTCACTTGGTATGTGCCACCCATGATATGTTGCAGTTTTACGGCTTTGGGCTAAAAAGTTTGAAAGTTTTTGGTCGAGGCACCCATTTGTCTTCCCAAATTTTGATTTGTTCTCCATTGTCTACTCTCTACCTCAGCCTTGCACTAGAATTTCTTTTCCCTTTGTAATACTTCTCCATGTGAATGACGGGTTATGCCACACGCCTGCCTTTAAAAATGATCCAATGGGAAAATATTTGGCTTTTACAACTTTGCTCATTAAAACATGGGGTTGCGTTATGATTTTTTGTAAGGGTTGTATACTAAAAATTATGAATTTTATTTAGTTTTAATATTGAATTTTATTTTTAATAAAATTATTTTTTTATTTTATGAGAATCTTAATGAGTAATGAATGTAATATCATTTCTTTAATGCTATACATAGTTGTCCTTTATTCTGTATAATATGTAATATAGTGTGTAGAATACGGCTTGCACACAGAAGACCAGATTATAGGTTCTTGCAGAATATAAATTTTTGTTCACAGTTTAGATAAAATTGGACAAACCATCGATACGACTGTAGTATAGAGTTTTAGTAGGCCTGTCTTGATTGCGGAGAACAGATAATAGCGTCGTCTATTATTTTTACTATCTGTGCTAGTACACTTTGTGTGTATTGAATAGGACCACATTTGGGTAATTAATTTTATACTAACTATATAAATTAATTCACACTCTAAGATTATTATGAGTGCTTATACTCTTAATTTTGAAATAATTATTATTTGTGTATATTTAATATTCGTTGTTTTGATTCATCATTAGAGGGTGCGATCTTTTATAAGTTAATAGTTTTGGTAAGTTGGATAGCGATATTAATTATATGGTGAATATTAATTATTGACAAAATTTACGTCCCAATTGTTCAGGATTGACGATACTCCCTTATGAAAGTTTACAAGTTTTGACCGAGTCAAACCCTATAGGTGAATTTAATTATTCGGTCAACAAATAAGTTAAGCGGAAGGATTTAAGAAATTTTAAAAAGTTGATTAAATTAAATTGGCGGATATCGAAAATCTTAACTTTGGGAGATGAGTTAAGCATTTAATAACAGGAGTTTAAATAATCAGTTTTGAGAATATGGTTGGGAGTGTAATTACAATTCTTTAGTACTTTGAATTATAATTCATATTTTTATGAAATTGCCTAAGGGGCAGGCGAGTTTTCATAATTAAATTAGAAGCCCAAGTCATATTTATTTCACAGATACTTGATGTAGCCCTATATATATGCGGTTATGCTAAACATAAATCATAAGTCGTCTTTTAAGACTAGGGTTTCCACGTATTCCCTATTGTGATTAGTTTAGCAGGTTTAAGTTTACGAAAGATTGCAGCCCACTTTACGTTCGTGATTTGCATCGGGAATACAGAAGAAGACTTAACTGGGACTTCAACTCGAAAAATTCACATTCGTGGTTGTTGCAGTAACCGAAATCAATTTACTAGATTTCGAAAGGTATAATTCTGAATCTACTTTGAGAGTACGAATTTTGTTTTGATCGTTTTACATTAAAAAGTTTTAATCTGGAGCCTATTCGGTGATTGCTTGTCATGTAACTTTTTATCAAAAATTCGTAATCAAATCAATGATCTTGGTAGTTTGTCTCCAATAATTAGTATTAGTGCCGTTTTGATTATGTTTACGGTTAATCGAAGGGCTGAGAAAATTTAGAGTTGTACTAACTTTGTTTTGAAGGCATTCTAATCTTAATTTTATGATCGTTATTATTTTCATGTTTGATTGAATGTGTGGATGATGATTATTTATTTTTTTAATCACGAGGGTTGATCGTGATAGTTTAAGCTTTTTTAGTTTGAATGTGAGCCTTCAATATATAAGTTTTCGATGTAAAAATTATTATTATTATTTTTAGATATTTTAGAATATTTAAGAACATGCTTAAATATCTAAGAACACGAAGAATGTGTAGCAATACAATTGGTGGTTTCGGTGGTGGTTTCGGGTGTAAGTCATGGATCCGATGATTTTTGCACTATTTTGAAACAGATTTTTTTAGTATTTTTTTTGCAAATTTTATGTATTAAAAACAGCAGCAAAACATGTAAAAAAATGCAACAAAAGGGGCGGCAAAAATAGTCCAGCGGCGACGGCTTTAGTCGGCGGCTTGGGGGCCATTTTTGGTTCGATTTTGCGACTTTTTCAAGGAGTTTTATACAGTTTTTAGACAAAAACAACAGTAAAATAGGTTAAAAAAATAGTACGAAAACATAACAAAAACTTGGACAAAAACAAGTCGAAGCAGGTGGTAATAAGGGCAGCAGACAACAAGCTGTCTGTGGCCATTTGGGACTCGATTTTGAGATTTTTGGGGGCTGTTTTCAAGGCATTCTCCAGAACATCATATTGCTGAATATCAGTGCTAAAAATAGTGCAAAACGGGAGCTGAATCAACAATGGAAAAAAGGAAAAACAAGTAGCGCAAGTCAGCCATCGAAAGCCATCGAAAGCCGTTTTTCTCGATGTTTTCGAACTGGGATTTTTACAGAAAATTAGTATATTTCGTAAGCTATTTTTCAAAAAAATGGGGACGAAAACGGAGTTCGGATGAATCCGGAACAGCCTCGGTAAGTTGGCGGCATAGCAGGCGACGCGACAGTAGCGCTAATGGTGGTTCAACGGCCATCGAAAGTCATTTTTCTCAATATTTTTTAATCAGAATTTTTACAAAAAAATAGTATATTTCGTTAGCTACGTTTTAGAAAAAATAGGGATGAAAACAAAGTTCGAAAATAGGTCAAAAAAGCCACAGGAAGACGCTGGTGCAGTGCTGCCGGCGACGTCGACAGGTGGCTGGCGGTGGTGGCTGTTTGAGGCAGCTCCAGGGGCTATTTTTTTGATATGTTTTAATCTAGAAGTGTTGTATATCTATAACACTACGAATGGATGAATCTTTATTCGATTATGACAAGAATAAGCAGTTTTCTACAATGATTGAAAGACTGAAATCTTATTTGGATTCATGAACTTGAAACTCGATAGAGTTTCACATCGATCATAAAATTGGACAATATTTATCTTATTTATTTAAACTGCGTAGATGATAAATATTTATTTTATATTTTTTCTTTAATTTAATTAATTCAAAAAATTTAATTTTAATCAATATTTTGTAAAGAAAAATAAAATTAAGTTTTTTAATAAATTTTTTTTAACTAAATGAAAATTTTTATATATTTTATTTTTTTACGAAATAACACATTTAAGATGATTTTTTAATAAATTAGATAACTTGAAAAAATGTGAAAATTAATTCTGAATTTTTGGATTAATTAAATAGAAAAAGTTTAATTTTAATAAATTGTTATTTTTAAAAAAATGTGTAATAAACCATACTTGAATACCTTTATTCAATATCTTAGTTGTAAAGTAAAAGAAAAACTGTACATTTAATTTTTTTACACATTAAAAACGAAAAAAAGGGTTTGAAAAAAAATTGAAATCTTTCGGGTTGTAAGATTTTTCGAAATTAATAAATTTATTTTAATTAAATAGTTTTTATGACCCTACAAAATATTTTAAAAAATTAAATGGGAGAGAAAATTTATTCACAGATAAATTTCGCGATTTTCATCACTAGTTTGTAGGTGATGTAATTAATTCTGCGTGTTGGCAATAAGCATTTCTTTCCCATCGGACAAAATTAATTGTGTATCGTCGGTACGAACCTACTTTAGGAATATTCTAGATAATTGTTAGTGTAGATCACTTTTTCATGTAAAGAGTTCATTGCGAAGCGATTGATTCGGGATTAGGTGGTGATTAACACTTAACTGTAAATAATAATATCCTCTACATCTGAGTCACTGCTATTATTTACTAGATCAAAATTATATCAGTTATTTAATTTTACTTGACACAGTTTATTGCCTAGATAGTAAAATTAATAGAAATTGACATGTCTGGACAAACAATAGATAGTAGACATCTTTCCATTGAGGCATACTATTCACAGGGTATCACGCTGCTGGAGAATACTTTTTTTAAATGGTAGAGGGAACCAATTTAAAATAAAATTTAAAATTTTTACTCGTCATGATTAATGGTTTCTAATTATGTGATTCTCAAGATTAAAATGACTTTCAATTTATTTACAGTTATACTTAAAAAAAATAAACTAACAGGACCAAACTATGTAGACTGAAAAAGGAATATGAATATAATTTTAACTGCCGAGGGTATTCTTAGGATACCAAGAAATATATTTATTTCTAAAAAGGGCTTTTCCTCTAGGCTGAAAGGTAAGAAAAAGAAAAAGGTTCAGAAATATGGTGACACGATTTTCAAGATAATTAGTGGGCATGAACTGGTGTGAAAATGTCAAAAGATAGATATTTTCACTGCAACTAGATACGATACTAAAAAAAGCAATGTCCAGTTTATCTCAGCAAGATGGACAATTAGGGTAATTTTTGTTCACTGGTTGTGGAAATATGTTTAGCGGTGTTATCTACTGGTACTTGGTGTGTAGATACGGGAGTCACTAATCATGCCTGCAATTCATTGTAGGAGTTTCAAGAAAACTGACAATTTAGTGATGGGAAGATTTACCTGTATTTGGATAATAATACTCGTTCAGGAATAATTCTGGATAATTGTTTGTGTGGATCACTTTTCCATTTGAAAGGTTTATTGCGAAGTTATTGATTCAAAATTAGGTGGTGATTAACATTTAACTATAAATAATAATATCTTCTACATCTGAGTCAATACTGTTAATTACTAGACCGAAGTTATATCAGTTATTTAATTTTACTTGGCATGGTCTGTTGCCTAAATAATAAAATTAATAGGAATTCGCCTGTCTGAAAAAATAATGGATAATAGACGTCTTCCCATCGAAGCATGCTATTCACAGGGTATCAGGCTACTGACAATTTTTTTTTTAAAAAAATGGTAGAGGGAATCAATTTTAAAAAAAATTCAAAATTTTTGCTTGTCATTATTAATGGTTTCTAATTATGTAATTTTCAGAATTAAAATGACTTTCAATTGACTCGCGATTATATTTAAAGAAAATAAACTAACATGACCAAACTATGTAGACTAGAAAAGGAATATGGATATAGCTTTAATTGCCGAGGGTATTCTTAGGATACCAGAAAATGTGTTTGTTTTTTAAAAAGATTTTTCCTCTAGATTGAAAGACAAAAAGAAAAAAAAGATTCAAAAACAGGATGACACGATTTTCAAGGTAGTTAGTGGACACGGACTAGTGTAAAAAAGTTAAAAGAAAGATATTTTCACTGCAACTAAACACGGCATTAGAAAAAGTAATGTTCCGTTTATCTCAGCAAGTTGAACAATCAAGGTAATTTCTGTTCACTGGTTGCGAAAATATATTTAGTGGTATTATTTACTGGTACCTAGTGTGTAGATACAAGAGCCACTCATCATATATGCAATTCATTGCAGAAATTTTAAGAAACTCGATAACTTAGTGATGAAAGGATTTACCTGCATATGAATAATAATACAAAGGTGACAACAGTTGTAGTAAGAGATGTCACTCTTTGTTTTAGTAGAGATCGGATTTTAATATTGAGAGATTGTATTTATATACATTCCATTAGAAGAAACTTAATTTTTGTTTCTAGATTGGTTAAAGACGGATAATTGGTAACTTTGTGGTTATTAAGGATAATACACGGATTATCTGTTCTGGTATATTAGTGGATGATCTTTATGTTATTACTACAATCTTTCATATACTACAACTGATTGAATTGAATAACACATCTAATTTATCATATAAGAGAAAAGATCATTCTGTAATGAATTAAACGTTTCTTTGGCACTTACGCTTAGGTCATATTAATCTAAAAAGGATAAATAGAGTGGTAGAAAATAGACTTTTGAGTTCATTGGAAGTAGATGCACTTGTAATCTATCAGTTCTACTTAGAGGGTAAGATGACCAAGAGGCCTTTTTCGATCAAAGACTATGGAGTTAAAGAATCGTTAAAACTAGTTCACTCTGATGTGTGTGGTCCTATAACTATCTGAGTTAGAGGTGGTTTTGAGTAATTCGTCAGTTTCATTAACGATTACTCAAGGTATCATATATTTACCTGATACACCATAAGTCTGAATGTTTTGAAAAATTTAAAGAATTCAAGACGGCGGCGGATAAGCGTCTTGGTAAAAGTATCAAGTCACTACGATCCGATCGTAATGGGGGAGTGTCTCTTTGCAGAGTTTATGGATTATTTATCATCAAAATAGATTATATCCCAATTGACTGCACTAGACACTCCACAACAGAATGGTGTAGTAGAAAGAAAGAATAAGACTCTTATGGAGATGGTAAGGTCGATAATGAGTTATTTAAAATTACTCAATTCGTTTTGGGGATTGCATTAGAGACAACGACTTATATTCTAAACTTGGTACCTTCTAAGTAAGTACTTTCAACTCCCACAGAATTGTGGACTAGACGCAAGCCTAGTATGAGACATTCGGATTTTGGGGTGTCTAGTGTAATAACCCGAACTCAAGATACGAATAAAAAAAAAGAAAGAACATTTCAAAAGAAACGAAATCTCGAACCTAAGTTCGGTAAGAGGGACCGGCCCGATCGTTTAACATTTTCGAGCCCGAGACCCGAGAAAGAGGGGAAAACCACACAAGTATATATTAAAACCCTAATATTGAGGATAAGAATTCAAAATTATAAGTTGAAATCGTTTAAGACAAGAGTTACGCTCGAAAAGTCAAGAAACGAACAATGTGAAAATACTTAAAATTTTTTTCTATAATTAAATAAAGAAAATTATTTTGATATATATACATATATATATATATACCCTCAAGTGGCTAACCTAAAAGAATGTGTCAAAACTTGGTGAGCATGTTTCACAAACTCAAGTTAAGTTTAAAGTAACTAAGGTTAGTTAACCCATGGTTAAGAAAATTTCCTAGGAAGCTTTTATTTGACTTTTGGCTATAAAAAGAGACCCAACCCACCCTTTGTCTTCATAATTTTGTGCATATATCTATATATGTAGAGAGAGAGGAAGAAGAAAGGAGGAAGAAGAAAAAGCTTGAAGATGGGAGTTTTAAAAGCTAAATCCATGATTTTCTTCATCAAGAAGTAATCCTCAACAAGGTAAGAGGGACTCTAATACTTCTAATTTTACATAAATCAAACATCTCTCCCACCATCCTCAAACACAAATCTAAGATCAAGAATCAAAACTCAAAAATAAAGGCATCATGGTTGGATTTTTGGGACTGCTCGGTTTGAATGTTGAAGTTTTGAGTTGGTGTGGGTTTCTCCATGGGTTCCATGACTTCTATAAGCTCTAGAATATTGATATATTGAATTACAATACATGTATACAAAGAAAATGGGTCAAAAACTTACACACACACTAAGAGGCTAGAATTAAAATAGCCCTGAGTTTTGGGAGTTTTCAGCTTTCTGCCTTGAATTTAGGAATATCATAACTCAATGTAGAAACATGCTATAAGGGTGTTCTTTATATCTAGACCTAGGTTTTTGTGTTATCTTTCATCTAAAATTTGTTTGAACTCATTTGTGTTAGAGAACTCCAGATATTGCAATTCTACTAAAGTGTGTCGATTTTACATTAGTCAACAATGCAGATCTAAAAATCCTAGTTTAAAATGAGATCCAAGTTTTGGCCAAAACATGAAAGTTGTATAGAACATGTTTATGTAGCTACCCACACAATATGAGCACAAAATAATGAGTTTTGATAGGCTAAAACCCCTTTGAAACTCTCTGTTGTGTTTCAGCCCTCAAGGGACACTTCTGTCACATATTTTTGTGTAGCCCAAATCCCCTATTTTTAGTGATCTATTCCAAAAGTGGTCTACATGAACTTTGTAGATAACATATTGAAGTATTTTTTTCCCAATAATTAGACCTTAAAGCCTTGGGAGGATTTCCCAAAATTATTTCAAACCCTCTATCCAAAACCGGCTCTTCTGAGTTTTGGCGGCTGACAGAACCTATTTTCTAAAATGGCCAAAAAGTCTAAATTGTTCCAAACAACTACCCTTAGCTCTAAACATTAAACTTGTAGGGGACTTATTGGAATTGAACATAATACAAATTGGACTCATTTGGACTTAATATGCTACCCCAAAACCGAGACCAACAGAAGCATGTTCTTGGTGAAATCTTAAGAAAAGTGCTGAACCATTTTTGCTTAGGATGTTTTGTTCACCCTTCTGTCTTACGTTTTGGCCTTAGTGTTAAATATGAAAGTTGTAGAAAATATTTTTATCTAAATGGTGTTTAAAAATCATAACTTGATTTCAAGTTTAAGTACCTCAAGATGTTGCGGTAGTTTAAAATTTAATAATTTGAAAAAGAGTAATAAATGGTTAAGTAAAATTTTCAAACAAGTAAAGGATTGGGCAAGCGCGTAGTTCCCCTTAAACCTAAAAAGAATGTAACCATGGTCCCAAAAATCAAGAAAATATTCCATGGTCGGAATCATTTTAGTTTCACATGCTAAAGGGGGAGGATTCCGTGTTAACGGTAGAGTCGTGTTTTACTTGTGAGGCACGGAGGTTGTAGAACTTGGGGGTCCTGCTTAGCTTGCCAGGGGAGGCTCAGTTCATATGCATATAATACAAGGTGAGAGTACTTAACTATTATCTTGAACTTGAGTTTATGTAAATGATGCTTCAAAATGCTTTGAAGCCCATGTTTTGAACTATGACTAGCTTGACGATCGCATAAACCTGTTGTTTTAAAAGCCATGATGTTTTTAATTCAAGTGTGCTATCCATGATATTCTGAGCTAGCTTTATGTTACTATCAAAGTACGGTTAATGTTGTGTGATTGTTCCAAAGTGCCAAGTTACAAGGGTTTTCGGCTCTTTATATCCCATTATGAGGGAGGTTACCCAACTATGGGTTTTTCATTTGTCCCTTTAGGGGAGGTTTCCCGTTAAGAATGGGTTTTTCCCATAAAGACTTTTAGATTGAGTCCTAGGTTTTAGCACATACCACTCGTGCTTGGTGGAGAGTGGCCCTCATCCCATCGCATTGATATCCGTGCATTGTGAATTGAGGTTACGGTACCATCGGAACTCCCTGTCGTGAGGTTGATGACTACTTGGATATTGTTGGGTTTGAGTCTAGATTTAAGAAAGTGATCATGCATTTTAAATTTGTAGCGGTTAAGCCAGGAACATATTTCTGTTTGCAATACTGAGAAGGTTCTGTATAATCTGTGATATTTTTATGTTCAAGCAAATGC
>JAOTRH010206115.1:0-11062 GCA_034768845.1 Heliamphora exappendiculata | reverse complement strand
TTTGGAGCGCGATCGCGTGCGCTTGGAGAAGGCGAAGGTTTACGGCTGCGAGATCATCGTTGGCGACCCGACGGAGTGGGCGAAGGCGCGCGACGGGCTCGGCGTGGACGGCGTGATCGACGCGGCCGGAACGGGCTGGGCTGCCGGAGCGGGTTGTGCGCCGAGCGGTAGCGGGCAGGCGCTTGCGAGAAGCGCGATTGCCGTCACGACCGGCACGAGAAAACGCATGCGGCGGGCTTCGAGCCTGCAGAACGCAAACCCAAGCGGGATGACCGAGAGTTGGGTCCGGCGGGCCCTCGATGCAAAACGCGAAGGCGGGGCGCTCCCCGCGGCAACCTGGACGCGCCTGGTCGACGGCTACGTTGCCGGGACGATCGGCGAGGCTCCGATCGCCGCGCTGCTAATGGCCTCGGCGATTCAAGGCTTGACCCCGGAAGAGACTCAGGCCCTCACGGTCGCGATGATCAATTCCGGCGACACCATCTCGTTCGACGGCTTGGCCGCGGTCGACAAGCATTCCACCGGCGGCGTCGGCGATAGCGTCTCGATGATCGTGGTGCCGCTCGTCGCGGCGTGCGGCGTCAAGGTCGCGAAGCTCTCGGGTCACGCGCTCGGCCACACCGGCGGCACGCTCGATAAACTCGAAGCGATCCCCGGCGTGCGCACTAATCTCCAGCCCGCCGAATTCCGCGCGCAAGTGGAACGCCTCGGCTGCGCGATCTCGGCGCAAAGCGACCGCCTCGTGCCGGCCGATAAATTGCTCTACGATCTGCGCGATCGCACCGGCACTGTGCGCAGCATCGGGCTCATCGCGTCGTCGATCGTGTCGAAGAAGATTGCCGGCGGCGCGTCGGCGATCGTGTTCGACGTGAAGACCGGCCGCGGCGCGTTCATGGAAACCGAAGCCGAAGCGCGTCACTTGGCCGAGACGATGGTCGAGATCGCCGCGCGCATCGGCAGCCGCGCATCAGCACTGATCACCGATATGAACGAACCGCTCGGCCCCTCGATCGGCAACGCGCTCGAAGCGATCGAAGCGCGCGATTATCTGGCCGGCACCGCGCGCGATCCGCGTCTGGGCGAAGTGGTGAAGCTGATCGCGGCCGAGATGCTGCGCGTCGGCGGGTCGCCCGACGATGCGGAAGCGCGTTTGGACGCGGCCCTCGCCGACGGCAGCGCCTACGAGAAATTCATCGCGATGCTCGAAGCGCAAGGCGGCACGCGCGCCGGCATCGAGGCGATGCGCGTGCCGGAAAAGCGCGTGCGCGTGCGCGCCGTGCACGACGGCGCCGTGGCCGAAGTGAAGGCGATCGAATTGGGCGAGCTCGCGCGATCGGCGGTCGACGCCTATGGGCCGTTCGCCGGCATCATCGTGCACAAACGCGTCGGCGACGACGTTCGCCTCGGCGATACGCTGGCCGAACTCGTCGGTGCGGGCGACGATGCGAGCGCGATCGCGGCGGCCTTCGTGGTCGAGGATCGCGCCGTTGCGAAGCGGCCGTTGCTCAGTGCTGTGGTGCGGGATGCCGATCTCGCGGTCACGTCGAATGCGCGGCGAGGATGAGCGGAACGCGAACGGGCCGTACGATCGTGACGGGCGCCGCCGGATTGATCGGCAGCGCGCTCGTGTGGGAACTCAATCGCCGTGGCGTCGAGGACGCGATCCTCGTCGATCGCCTCGGCCGCAGTGAGAAATGGCGTCATCTCGTCCCGTTGAAGTTCGCCGAGTATCTCGAGGCGGAAGAATTCTATCCGCGCATCGCGGAGCAGCCGGACGCCTTCGGCCCGATCGGGGAGGTCTACCACCTCGGCGCGTGCTCGGCCACGACCGAGCGCGACGCGACGTACCTGATCGCGAACAACTACCGCCTCACGCAAGATCTCGCGCAGTGGGCGCTCGGCCGCGATGCGCGCTTCGTCTATGCCTCGTCGGCCGCGACGTACGGTGCGCGCGAGAGCGATCTGCGCGAGGATCTCGATCCGCATAGCCTCACGCCGCTCAACATGTACGGCTACTCGAAGCATCTCTTCGATCTGTGGGCGCGCCGCGAGGGCATTCTCGACCGCATGGTCGGCTTGAAATTCTTCAACGTCTACGGTCCGAACGAGGATCACAAGGGCGACATGCGCAGCGTCGTCGCGAAGGCCTACGAGCAGATTACGTCCGACGGCACGGTGAAGCTGTTCGAGAGCTATCGCCCGGGCATTCGCGACGGCGAACAGACGCGCGATTTTCTCTACGTGAAAGATGCGGTCGCGATCGCGCTGCATCTCGGCCGCACGCCCGGCGCGAGCGGACTCTACAATGTGGGCGGCGGCGTGGCGCGCACCTGGAACGATCTGGCCGGCGCGATCTTCACCGCGCTCGAACGGCCGAAGCACATCACGTACGTGCCGATGCCCGATTCGCTGCGCGGCAAATATCAGTACCGCACCGAAGCGACGGTCGATAAGTTGCGCGCGTCGGGTTACGACGCGCCGTTCATCTCACTCGAAGAGGGCGTGTGGGATTACGTGCGCCGCTATCTCGTGCCGGGCGTCATGCTCGGCGCCGAGCTGCCCGAAAGCGTCAAAGTCAACTCGTAGGCCTGCGCACGAATCTCCGGAATCGCGGTGGTTTCGATCAGCGTGCCGTAGCGCACCGGACCGATCGAGAAGATCCGGTCCGACGTGTTCCCATTTTTGTCGATGAGCGCGCCGTTAGCGGCGATGTTCGCGCCGATCTCGAGCGGGCTGGGGGTCAGCGTGCCGCGTTCGATCAGGTTACGTATTAGCGGATTTGGCAACTCGGCGAAGTTATTTTGTGGTCCGCTACAGTTGATGATCCGTCCGGCAGAGATCTCTTCGATGTCGTGCGTTCCGCGCAAGCGAACTGCTATGCTCAGCGTTTCACCGGCTACACGGATGGATTCGGCCCGGCCCGCAATCATCCGTAGTTTGTCTGCGGCAATGAGCTCGGCGATCGTCTTCGCGGCTTCCGGCGCAAGCCGATGGCGGTGAACGTTCCAATACGGCAGTGCGTGACGCACGAGACGGCGCTGGTCGTCGAGACTCAGCGCGCGCCAACGTGCATTCGTCTGAGCACGCATCCCGTCGATCGCGCCGCGCCAGCCGCGTTCTGTCCGCGCTGTTTGAGCACCGCGAATCGCGCGAATGACATCGCGAATGTTTTCGGCATCCGGAGCCAGGGCCGGTGGTGTATCGAACATTCGGTGTTCGTGCGGCAACAGGCCGCGCCGTGAGAGCATGACGATCGTTCCGCGGTGTCCGTTATAGCGAAGGCCGAGTGCCGCATCGATTGCGGTCAGGCCGGTGCCCAATAGGACGACCGTTTGGTCGGGATCAGTTGGGTCGATGGCGCCCGGTGCCCAAGCAGATTCGAAATAGCGGGATGACGCAACGATGTTCTCGTCGATAATGGGCCACGGCGCGGGCTTAGCGTTGCCCACGGCGATAACGAATGCGTCCGCGCGCACCGTCTTGCTCTCGGCATCGGTAACGATCACGCCGTTTGCGTCGGCGCTGCAATCGATGGCAACGCTGCGATGATGCACGAATTTCGCGCCCGCTGTCGCCCGAATCGATCCGACGAGATCGTCGAGATAGCGGCCGTAGAGCATACGTGGCGCGAACGATGTCGGGTTTGCATTCTCGCCGCGACGCGCGAGCCAATCCACGAAATTGTCCGGCTCGCCTTCGATCGCGGACATGTTGGATGCCGGAGCGTTGAGCAAATGCAACGGGCACGTCGTCGAGTAAGCCACGCCCGCGCCGAGACGTTCGTGCGGTTCGACGATGGTCACCGCGACATCGTGGCGCAACAGCGCGTGTGCAAGTACGACGCCGCTTGCGCCGCCACCGGCAATCGCGACGTGCCGGCTATGCGTCATACGTGAGCGACCGCCGTTCGGCGGTCCACCAGTCGCCGCCCGAGGGCGCGTAGGTGTTGCAATCTTCTAGCGGACCCGAATACACGTGAACGGTGTGTGCGACGGCGTCCGTCGCGTTTTGATAAATGTGGTACTCGAACGGCGGTACGAGAATTCCTACCGAACGCTCTGCGAGCAGCGCGTCGCCCGCGTGCGCAAATCTCGTGCCGCGTTCGTCGTCGCGTTCCATGGCCCGATAGGCCGATTCGCGCATTGTGCCCGTGACCACAGCTTCGGCACCCCAGAGGCCGGCGTGATCGTGGAGCGGCGTGGCGCAGCCGGGCGGCCAGGTGATACCGATTACGACGAAACGGTCGGCTGGATCGCGCCACAGCAATTTTCGCGCATATCGATCGCCGCGCACGTCGGGAAACAAAATTGCGTCGTCGAGAATGCCGCGGGCATTCATGTCCGCGAGCGCGGCGGCGAGGGTCGTCACACGATCATCGAAAACCGCGCGCTCGATCGGCTCGAGATACGCTGCTGCAGTGCACATGTCTATGGTAATGCTATCGGCCGTTTCCGGCCCAACTTCACTTCAAGATCGGACGGGTCGCCTCGTGTGCTTCGGATTCCGGGATCGGGGGCGGATCGGACCGGTCCACGCCGGCGAGTAGATACAGCGGCCGCAGCTTGATCTCTTCGTAGATCCGGCCGATGTATTCGCCGAGAATCCCGATGCCGATCAATTGCACGCCGCCGAGAAACAGCACGGCAAAAATCAGCGAGGTGTAGCCGGGCAAGTTGTAGCCGGTGAAGAGTCTGATCAGGATCTCGATGATGCCGACGATGAACGCCACGCCCGAGACGATGAAGCCGAAATACGACGCGAAGCGCAACGGCACGTCGCTGAACGACGTGATGCCGTCGATCGCGAAGCGCAGCATCTTCGAGAACGGATATTTCGTGACGCCGGAAAATCGCGCGTCGCGATCGTACTCGACGGCGGTCTGCGGATAGCCCACCCACGAGACGAGCCCGCGAATGAAGCGGTGCCGTTCGCGAATCGCTTTGAGCGCGTCGACGACACGGCGCGACATCAAGCGGAAGTCGCCGGTGTCGACCGGGATCGAGACTTTGGTAAGCCGGCGCGTGACGCGATAGAACGTGCGCGCGGTCCAGAGCTTGAACGCGCTCTCGCCCTTGCGCGAGCGGCGCACGGCATAGACGACGTCGAAGCCGGCGTGCCAGCGTTCCACCAGCGTTGGAATGAGTTCGGGCGGATCTTGCAGATCGGCGTCGATCAAGATGACGGCGTCGCCGCGGGCGATGTCGAGGCCGGCCGTTGCCGCGAGCTGATGGCCGAAGTTGCGCGAGAGCCGCACGACGACGATGCGCGGATCGATCGCGGCCTGCGCGAGCAAGAGTTCGGCGGTGCGGTCGCTGCTGCCGTCGTCGACGAACACGAGTTCGTAGGCGTCGATGCCGGGGGCGCCGTCGGCGGATGCGCGCAAGCGCCGCACGAGTTCGGCGACATTGCCTTCCTCGTTGAACAGCGGCGCGACGACGCTCAGGGTCGACATACGGCGGCTTTCCGGTTAGGTGCTCGTCGCGGCCTGCATGAACGCGCGCGCTTCGGCCGGGTCGAGCGTGCCGAACAAGCCGCTCGTGCCTTTGAGGGCCGAGCTGACGATCGCGCCGCTGGCGAGCGCGATTACGTCTCGCACGTTGGCGCGATTCACGCCGCCGCCGCACAGCAGCGGATATTTTGCAAACGCGTCGCGCGCGCTGCCGAGCATCGTCATCGTTTCGCCGTGCGACCGGCCGGTGAGCACGATGCCGTCGGCGCCGCCGATCGCCAGCGCCGTGCGGATGTCGTCGATGAGGCCCGCGGTTGCCAGCGGCACGCCCGTGCGATCGTGGACGTCGGCGAAGATCGCCACGCCGCTCGCACCGTAGAGCGTGCGCGCGCGAATCGCTTCGAACGCCTGGCCCGCTTCGATCCCCGCGGGCGTCAGCATCGCGCCGGCGTAGACCTTGATGCGCACGAAATCGGCGTCGCCGGCCGACGCCACGGCGAACATCGCGTCGGCATCGTTCTCGAGCAGATTGAGACCGACGGGTTTGCCGGTCGCGCGGCGCACCTCGGCGAGCACGCGCGTGATCCAGGCCACCTGGGCTGCGCTCGCGCGCTGCGCCACCGGCAAATCGTGCAGATTCTGCACCATCAGAAACGGAAAGCCGGCGTCGCTGAGGATCGCCGCTTCTTCGAGCGCGTGCTCGAGCACCGCGTCGATCGCTTCGCCGCCGTGGCGGCTGCTGCCGGCGAGCGGCAGCAGTTGAATCATGCCGATCATCGGCCGCGCGCCGCCGGAGATCGCGTCGAGCAAGGCGCTCATTTGAAAATCTGCCGGAAGTTGACCGCCTGCCGCTGCGGATTGTTGAAGCCGAAGAAATCGATCTGGTGATTCGCCGCGATGTGCGCGCTCAAATATTCGAACGGCAGCTTGTAGACGAACGGCGTAAGCGGTTCGGGAATGCCGGGCGGCATCGCGAAAAACACGTCCGCGGCAGCTTCGGCCGCCGCGTCGCCGCGTTCGCCGATCACGATCGTGCGCGATCCCATCTCGCGCGCCGCGCGCAACTGCTCGAGGCCGCGTTCGTGGCCGCCGCCGGGCGGTAAGATCACGAACGTGTCGGTCGCCGCGCCGGTAAAGAAATACTGTTCGTGCGCCCACTCTTCGAGTTCGGCGTGATGCGCCGGCCACTGCAGCGCTTCGTACCATTTCGCCGCCGCGAAATACGCGGTCGCGGCGTTAGGCCCGCCGCCGGCGATCACGGTCGTGCGCTCGCGTGAGAACGTCTGCGCGATCGCCGGTGCGGCCGCGGCCACGCTCGCATCGGCTTCCGCCATCCAATCGGCGAGTCGCGCGAACGTATCGAGCGCCGCTTGCGTGCGCGTGCCGTTGAGCGTGCCGCGATGCACGCCCAGCGCGATCGCCCACGCGCACACGCCGAGTAAGCTCGCGGTGTAGCTGAGCGTGCCGGGCGTGACGAGCTTCGAGCCGTCGGCGCGCGTTTTGATGTTCGGAATCGCGGCGAGCTGCACCAGCGTTTCGGCCGTGCGCGCGAGATCGTTCTCCGCACTGACCGTCACGCCGAAGGTCCAAGCGCCGCCTTCGCGCCCGAGCCGGACGCCTTCGAGCGTGCGCGCGACGCTGCCGGAGTTGGAGATGCCGACGACCGCGCTTTTCTTCGGCAGCCGCTCGACGAGATAGCGTGAGAATTCCAGCGCTTCGACCGGCTCGATCCAGCAGCCGGCATGATCGAGGGCGAACGAGCGCGCGGCGAGTCCCGCGCAGTAACTGTCGCCGCAGCCGATGAGAAACGCGATGTCGACGTGCCGGCGCGGGTGCTTCGCCAGCGCTTGGCGCGCGCGGGCAACGACGCCGCCGATCGAGTCGCGCACGAACGCCGGTTGAAGCGCGATCTCGCGCAGCATGACGGCGTGCTCCGTCTCGATTGCAGTCATTCGTTCCTCAGGAAGCGGTGAGCGGGAGCAGGGTGATGCGCTTGCGCAGCGCCGCCGCTCGTTCGCGAGCATCTTCGATGGTCGAGGCGACGAGCCCGGCAAACCCCGTCGTCGCGAGCGCGTACGACGCCGACACCGAACCGTCGATCGCGCCTTCGGCCGCGTCGTTCGAGCGCGCGTAGCCGGCCAGAAATCCGCCGCAAAAGGCGTCGCCCGCGCCCGTTTCATCGACCACCTGACTGCCGACCGACGGCACGTTGACGATGTCATCCGCTCCGCGCTGGTGCACGATCGCGCCCTCGCTGCCGCACTTGATCGCGATCACCGCCACGCCCGGCAGCTTCTCGCGCAGCACGCGCAGCGCCGCGAGCGCCGCGATGCCCGGGATGTAGTGGCGAATGTCTTGCAAACTCGGCAGCAGCACGTCGACCTTCGCGGCGAGCGCGAGATATTCGTCGAACGTGATGTGGCTGAGTTTGCGATCGTGGATGTCGAGCGAGATCGTGCGCGCGCCGCGTCCGCGCAGCGCATCGGCGAGCCCGTGCGCGTGCTCCCACGGCATCGTATTGAGATGCGCGAACGGATACGGACCCGCTTCGAGATCGCTCGCGTGCGGCGAGGCGCTCTCCCAATCTTCGGACGTGCGCCGCGAAACGAAGTGCCGCGCGCCGTCGTCTTCGTACAAGCCCCAGTGGCGCATCGTGTGCGACATCTTGCGTTTGCACGCGAACGTCAAGCGCGAGAGATGACGCAGTGGAAACTCCGGCCCGATCGGCGCGAACGCAACCGCGCTGCCGGTCCACACCGCCATGCCGAGCGCCGAGTAGATCGCCGCCCCGCCGGGCGCATTCCACGTCGTGGTGCCGTCGGCAAACACGAGATCGTCGATCGCCGCGTTGCCGAAAGCGTAGAACTCGTCCATCTAGATGTCGTCACTCCATGCCGCGACCGTCACGGCGAACGTTGCGCCGGCGTGTCCGGTCACGATGTGCGGGGGCGGCAGCCGGCCCTTGGCGTCGCGTTCGATCGTCGCGAACGACCCGCGCGTCACCCGGAACGCGAGCCGTCCGCCGTCTTGCAAACGGATCTCGAGCCGGTAGCGGCGCGCGTCGAGTTGATCCATGCGGATCTCGGCCGGACTGAAGCTGCTGCGTTCGGTCGAGAGATAGATATCGCTGCTGGCCGGCGTCGACGGCGGGATCGTGACGACGATCGTCGTCGTGATCTCATCGCCCTGCGGCGCCGCGGTCGACGTCGGCGCGACGGCGTACGCGCTGCGCGGCAGCTCGCTCGCCGGATGATCGGTCGCCGCGACCGGTTGCGGAATCGCGCTGCCGTCGTCGTCGAGCGTCAGCGCGATCGCGCGGCCGGCCGTCACGTTCGCGCACGATCCGTGCGTCGAGATGCGCAACACGGCGCCGCCGGAAATGACGAGGCCGTGCGGCGTGCACGCCAGCGGGACGACGCGGAAACTCAAAGCGGCGGCAAGCGCGGCGGCGGCGATCATTGGAACACCGAGAGATTCCAGCCCGGCACCCAGTGCGCCCCGTTCCAGCCGAAATCGTAGGAGCGCCCGAAGCTCACGCCGATGTTCGAGAACGGGCGCAAGCGCAGGTCGGCGCGCACTTCGTTCGGCGGCCGCCCGGCGAAAAAGTTCACTTGCGGAAAATCGTTCGCATGCCGGTACGAGAGCCGCACCGATGCGTACGGACCTTGCACGTATTGCAGATCGAGGTTCGCGAGCCGGTTCGTGCCGTAGCCGTCGTAGGCGGGCAGCGCCGGCGTCGGCGCGTAAAACAGCTGCTGCTGGTTGGGAAAAATGTCACCCGACCAGCGCGCGTCGTAGCCGAAGAACATCGTCATCGTGCGGCTCAAGCGGCGCGAGCCGGTGAGGTTCGTTTCGAGCGCGTTGAAGTGATGCGGATACGAGTAATCGGTGCGCGAGCCGTCGACCGTGGCCGAGAGCGTGGTGCGCAGCGGCCCGTGGATCAACGGCGATGCGATGAACACGTCGAGTCCGTTCTGCCAGATCGTCGACTGCTTCTCCGGACTCGGCGCGAACGGCAACACGCCGCCGTCTTGCGCGATGAAGCCGAAGTTCGCGCTCGTATGCCACGTGATGCCGGTGCCGCCGAAGAGTTCGCGATCGCGCGTGCGCAAGGAAAAGATGCCGCTCGACGAGCCGAGATTCGAGATGCCGTAGTTCAAGCGGCCGACGAGCGTGCCGAAGGCCTGCGTGAAGCCGAGCGTGGTTTGCCGGTATCCGGCGGTCGACGACGCGCCGAGCGACACCGTCGCGTCTTCACCGAGCCGGCGATAGCCGTTGAGGCCTTCGGAAACGGCGGAATGCGTGGGCACGTCGAGTGCGCCCGCGAGATAGCCGTCGTTGCTGTCGATGAGGTTGCCCTCGAAGCCCAACGCCGCGCCCGCGCCGTTGAGGTAGCGCAGATGCAAGGCCGTCAGCAGATTCGGGCTTGCGTATAAGCCGTAGGGCTGATCGAAGGCCGCGCCGCCGAGCGCGGTCGCCGCGAAGCCGTTGGCGGTGGCAAACGTGTAGAGATACATCGGCACCGGCGGGGCGGCCGTCGACGTCGGAAAGACCGCCGGCCGGAAGCGCACGCTCGTGCAGGAAACGATCTCCGCGCGCCGCGCGCGAATGTACGCGCGCTTGTCGTCGAGATCGGGAAACGCGAAGGCCGCACCGTCGGCCGGCGCGCTCGCAGCATCGCTCTGCAACAGCGCGATGTGCCGTCCCGGCAGGTCGAGGGCGATCGCATCGGCGTGCGCCGTCGTGCCGCCTTGCACGATGCGCGCGTTGCCGGCGATCACCGCGCGGTCGCCGCGCAGATCGATGAACGCCGCATCGCCGGCGAGCGTCGCGCCGTTCGCCAGCGCGATCGTCACGCCGTTGCGGACCGCCATCGAGAGCGAATCGTTGTAGAAGTAGATCGCGCCGCCCGCGATGTGGGCGATCGGCTTCGCCTCCGCGCGGAGCGGGCACAGCGCGAGAAGCGCGAGCACTCCGGCGAGGACGGCGAAGCGCATCGCGATCAGGGATGATTCGTGGGGCGAACCGGGATTTGCGGCACGAGGATACGGCCGCCGAACGGGCTCGGATTGAACGGCGTCGGGATCGAATCGGGGCCGGCGCCTTGCGAGGTGCCGCCGCGCTCGTCCGACCAGTGGTAGACGGTGACGCGCGCGGCCAGCGCATCGACTTCGCGCACGAAGAATTGATGCGGCGGCGTATCGAGGTTGTCTTCGCCGCGTTCGACCGAGTTCCACGTGCCGCGCGTCACGCGATACGCAAACTTCGTGCCCGATGCGAAGAAACGCTGTGCGCGATACTTGTACGCATCGACGCGATCGAGTTTGATCGCGGTGGCGTTCCACTGCGAGATGTCGGTCGAGATGTAGATCTGATCGGTGAACGCGGTCGTCGGCGGCACGGTGACTTCGAACACGACCGCGACCTGTTTGCCGGTCAGGAGTTGACCTTTGAGTTCAGGTGCTTCGATGGGCTTCGAACCTTGCGCAACAAATGCGCCGGCGGGCCCGAGCCCTTGCGAGGTCTGCAGGCGCCGCGTCGTGATCGCCAATTCGATGATTTTTTTGGAGACCGGATCGAAGGTTGCTTTTGCGAACATCTTCGCTTTCGGTA
>JAOTRH010206094.1:0-11063 GCA_034768845.1 Heliamphora exappendiculata | reverse complement strand
CCTCTAGAAGCCTTAAGAAAGAACAATATATATATATATATATATGTATATATGTGTGTGTGTGTGTGTGTGTGTGTGTCTATATATATAAATGAAGAAAATCCCAAACAGCGCCGATGCGATCTTCTCTTTTGTTCCTTTTGTTCTATTTCTTTCGGTTCTGCTTTGGTTTGCCTAGAGTCGATTTTGCTTCGGTAGAGAGAGAGAGAGAGAGAGAGAGAGAGAGAGATGTTGGGGAAAGACACTGGCGGCAAGGCCATAACACGGTGTCGTCGTGGAATTGGTCGGTGGTGTGGCTGGCGGAGACTGGCAGAGCTCGCGGTGGTGGTGGCCGAAACTTAGGGTGTGGGTTTCTGGGGCAAAAATTGGAGCTTGGGGATAAAATCTCACAAATCGAAGGACCCATGAGATCGAGCGACGTCTGATTCTTCTTCCCCTCTTACAAGTAATCGAAGTGATAACCATCGTAGGTTTTCTTTTCTTACGTTTGAATCCTACACCGATCCCCTATTTGACCCTCTCTTCTGACGGAAAATTGTTAGGAACTCTTTGAGGATTTTAATGCACAAACAGAGGCTTTGACAGTGGCCTTACAACAAGATGGCCGAACCTAGGGTTGAAACTTTTGGTGAAATTCGACATTTTAAAAACTACAAGAGGTAGGATCTAGACTAATTCTAGTGCTCTACTTTGATTTGTGTTGATTTTCATAAAATTGAATCAAATTTTAAGAAAAATCTTAGTGTGATTGCAAATTTAAGATTGTGATTATGAACTTAAACCTTAAGCTTGTGTTGAATAGAGAAGTTAATTCTAAGAACAAAAATTTATCTATGAATGCTTGGATGTTGAGTTTTAGATCATGAATTGGTGGATAATCTAGAAACAATGAAATTATTAGTGTAAATGGGGTTGCAAGATTGATTAGTTTGGAATATGTAGTTTAAGTTGATAATCTAATTAAAGAGACTAGGAAACTTATGGACTCCTTAACAAAAGTAAACATTTAATTAAGATCAAAATAAAAATAAGGTGAACTAGAGTTAAGTGATCCTGAAAAGTTAATAGTGAAATAGGTAACTCAACCTTAAATGTTTGAGGATCACTTGGTGTTGAAGACTTAAAATGAGATTTAATTCAGAGGTGACGAGTTCTTGGAATTGGAACCAAGTTATGAGTAAAGTTACAATAATTAATGTGTTAACTTAAACCATGGATTTGTTGAGCAACAAGCCTTTAATGTTACAACAATACAATTAGTGTGAAAAAGAGCCACATTAACGTTATGTTCAAAAAGTGAGTAAAAGAAATTATGGGATTCGAATTTGATGGAAAAATAGAATTATTTATACTCTTGGATAGTGAGGCTCATGAATTATGAGTTAAGTTCTTGAACTTCAAATAAACAAGTTAACTATAAATTCTAATTTATGGTGAAAGAGTTACTTTATAAATTAAAATTTACAATCCTGTTTTGATGTGAGCAAATGTATTAAGTGTTGGGTTAATTTAAGAAACTAGTTAAATGATACGTTGGAGTTTAACTTAAAACTCATAGAATTTATTGCATAATTTTGAAACTATACCTCAAACATGATGTTGGGGAATGAGGTTGTGTAAGGGAATAATGAGAGGAATTCAGTTCTATGGTTGGGCTTATGTGTTGAAATAAATGAAAATGAGATTGTTACTTTCAATTGAGAATTCGTTAAGTTAAGTTGAGATACGAACATGATTTTCAGTTATATAATGAGTAAGTGAGTTCAAACACATGAATAAAATGATTTAATTACATCAAAAATGTTTTGATGGAGTCTTATAATAGGTTAATTTGAGTTGAATAAATTAAATTGTTTCGATTTTACAAAAAATATAAAAGTGTCAAATTAAGAGTTTTTTTTTTGTTGAAAATATGTTGGGTTATATTTGGGACTATTGTCGTTTAATTGGAAAGATGTGATTACTTTATAATTTAAAATATATCAAATGATAAATGAAGGTGGAATCAACGATGGAAACCAATTGTGCATGTGGATATTATGAGAGCAAGTGAAATTTGAAAATTTATTTTTGAGGTTGATTATGGAAAATTTTGTTAAAACTTAGTTTTTGAACTCGAAGGGTATATATAATTTATATGAAATTCATGGTTTAATGCTTAGATGGTTTAATGAGGTTGATATGAATTTGTGATGTATAAACAATGAATTGGATGGAATCCTACTAACATGAAAATGTCATAAACAAACAAAATAGAGATTTATGACCTGAGAATAAAATATGAAAATGGTTTGGTTTAGAATGGCAACCATTAAGCAAGCATCAAGAAGAGGAACTACATATTGAAACTTTACTCAAAAGGATTTTGGATAATTTATGGCATTCTTCCTACAACTCAGTGTTCACTTGTAAAATTTATTTGTAATTAAGTCGATTTATCAAAATTGAATGAATTGTTCATATGCGAATAGGAAAAGTGATTTGAGATTTATAGGGTTAAATTGAGGAGATGCAATAAATACAATGATTAGCACATGCAAGTATATGGCATTAACGAGAACTTTGTGTATATATAATGAACACTTCAGTTAATTAAATGATGAACTGTAGTTCGAATTAAAATTTGAATGGATAAAATTCAAGAGATGAGGAAATATAAGAACTTATGGAATATGAAAATGGGTTGTGGAAGTTTGTTTTAGATCATGATATCGCATTTAAAAGTGAGTTTCAATTTGATATCTATAAACATGATGGGTGTATTCTTTTTAAAATGACGTGATCTTGTTTGCATTAACTTTGTGCTGGTATTTGGTAACGCCGAAAGGAAAGATGTGAATTATGAAAAATCGTATAAAGAAGTTTATGATGTATTTGATTTGGAAAGAGAAACGGGATACTAAAACAAAAATGTGATTTGAAAATTAAATGGGAAATTTTAATTTGGAATTGAAATGATGTTTCGTGGCAATAATTAGGAGAGGAACCATTTGTGGGTTGGACTCCCGGGTTGAGAAATAAATGTAAGTGACAAATAATGAACCATATGGATTGATGTAGATTAAATTGGGCTTGCACAGCTCCGCAGTGAAAGACCGAAAACTTGCGCAAGATGGGGACCACATGTCAACGAGTTAGCTCCTGAAATGTGGTGGTTGTGTCGTGATGAGTTATAGAGCGACCCATTCCACAATGGCTTCGCGTAGCCTATTGGGGGCGAATGGGGCGATGCTTCTATAAGCTGCGTCCGACATCGGTTCATTAGGTGTAATACGATTTAGTGAAAACCGGATAATGAGTTAAAAATGGGAATAATGTGAATGAAATGAATGAGTTAAAAAGGGTTATTTATGTGTGTGGGTGTGTGTGTAAGCAGAAAATGACTCGGTGAAACTTATATTTGCTTTTATCTCGGTTACACCCATCACACCTCACAAATCATGCATTGCACTGTTATTAGTCTTATCCTAGGAGCTTCGGCTTAGATCGTATGTATCCAATCTTTTACAGAGTTTAATAAAAGAAGAGTAAGCAAAGGCTGGGATCTTAAAGAATATTTTAGAAGAAAAGAGAAATTTTATTATGTAATCATATATACATGCTTAGATCTCATGAATTCATTTCAAAGTATTGTATTGGGAAATTATGAGAATTGTTTAGATGAATGTAATTATCAGTCAAATTTAGTAATATTCATATATGCATATATGATTTAATGCTTATGGAAGTGAATGCAATGGTAATGAAATGATGCCTATGAGTCGTTATGTAATTTAATTATGTATAGTTGATAAATAGCTTTAATGTGATTGGGTGTTGAGATCCAGGCGGTGTCTGAATATATATTGTGATTTGAGTTTGACAAGAAAATTTGGGATAGTCCAAAAAATAGAGAAGACTCTGCCAAATTTTTTTTTGAATTATACTTAGAATATTTTTAAAGTGTTTGAAAAGAATTTCTTTCAAACAGAATTAAATCAAAGTGTTTTCTTTAATGAAAGTTTTAACCACAAAATTTTGGTTTTTATGAAAAGGAGTCCCCTAAGTTATTTTGTAAATTAGGTTATCAAGTGAGGTTCACGCACCTCGGGTCGAGGGCATGACAGTAGATCTCGATTCTCTTTTGGGGTTATCGCATGAGATAACCCATCGTCTGTTCTGTGATCAATCCGTTGAGGGACCTTCGGGTTCTCCCTTGAAACCCTAGTGTGAGGTGGAATCCCAGCCTTAGCATCGATGATCGAGTGTGAAAACCCTAGCACAAAAGCGCAGGGGACTTCGCCCACGGAAGTCGCATACACTAACGCACCATCAATCTAACTTCGAGTTAAGTTCAATTTCAATTCGCATGTTTTTTTTATTTATATAGTTAATTTTGTTTATCATTTAATTTGTTTCATGTAATTTAGTTACTTTCATTAATTTTTTAGTTGTTAATTTACTCAAATTTCACACATTCCACATTGTCACATTTTTAGTTAATTCATTAATTAGTGTTAACATAATTTAGCAATACGACCAAATGATGTCGTTATTGTTATAATCTAAGTACTTCGTACATATGGTTGTAATTATCAATATTACACCCATTAATATTTCTTTTTCTTTCTTTTAATGTTAGCTTAATCTTTCATTTAATGCTATTATTTCTTTTCTTTTCTTTTTCTTTTAATGTTATGTTAATTTTTTCTTTTAATGTACTATTTTTCTTTCCTTTTCTTTTCTTGTAATGCTAGTTTAATGTTCTAGTATTCTATTTTTTTTTCTCTTCTCTTTTTTTCTTTTAATATTAGTTTAATTTTTCATTTACTTTTTTTTCATTCTTTTTCTTTTATTATTAGCTTTATTTTCCATGTAATGTTCCATCTTATTTCTCTTTTAATATTAGCTTTATTTTCTTTTCATAGTACTTATTTATATTTTTTTTTCTTTCATTTTGTTAAATCTGAAAATTACAAAAGTTTTTTAAACTAGTTTTCATCTTTAAGTGTAAATTTTTTTTCTTGTAGTAGTTTAATTCTCTTTTATTTTCTTTTTCTTTTATTTTCTTTTGTTTCGTTTAAAATATAAAATGTAAATAGTTATATTTTTTTTTATTAGTTTCATAGCATTTTTTAACCATTTTTTATTTTAGCTTAATTTTATTTCGTAAACTTTTCCTTTATTTCCTTTTTCTTTAGGTATTCTCTTATTTTATATACAAAAAAATGCTTGTTATCAAGTTTCATTATTTTCTATTAAAATTAGAGAATGCTTTGTTTATTTCATTTGAAAGCATGTTTAAATTAGTTTAGGATTTTGATAATATTTTTTTTGGGTAATTGATTTTGATAATATTGTTAGCAATGTTTATGTCTATTTTTAGCATAATTTGATTTTAATGACTTTTAGCATATTTTTATTTTAAATCATGCTAGTTTAGATTGTTTTAAATGATATTGCATGCAGGTTTGTTCTATATATCATTTAATTAGAAATTACATACCGTAAGACTTAGAATTTTTTCTTTTGATACTTGTTTTATTTGACATTCTATATACATATGCTATGTATTTTTTTATTTGATTTTGAATGTTCTCTCTTTACCTCTATTTTCTTTATTTGTATACATTTGAGAAATTTTATTAAGAACTAATGATGATTAGTAGAGACCAACCTTACGGTTAGGCGAACGGGGTACCTAGCACCTTCCCCGATCTGTACTTTAGCTCCCAAACTCTTTTTCTCTGTTTAAATGTTTTTAAGATCAATAGCCATTTTTTTTATTTTTTTCAAAAATCAAGTGTCGACTCTATTTTCAACAAAATGAGATTTTCAAAATTTAACTTTCAAGGTGTTAAAATATTTTCCAAAATATCCTTTGAATTCTCTTACTTTTTACCATTTCAAAACTCTAAAATTCCGGCGCCACAGAACCATGTGTACCTGACCCTGACTCTGTCTCTATCAATCTGAACTGGAACAGTGCCCAGAAGGTAAGTCAAAGTGTCAGCTGAATGAGCAATGGCTAGATTAATGGGGATAGGAGCTCCTCTAACTCGAATGCCGGTGATCAGGGTAAAGTCGAGTGGTGTCAATGTCGCCTCAAAGGTGGAGAAGTGGAAGGTGTTTGTGGTAGTATCCCACCACCTCTCCGCCAAAGCAGCAAGCCATACCCGTCATTGCTGGTCCAACCTAGCAGTGGGATGAACCGAGCAAAGCCAGAGACGTCAACGAATGCCCGGTTGGGAGTAGAAAGAGCGTCATACCACTCCAGGATGTCACTAGAGGCGGCACCGCCAAAACCTCTAACGTACAAGCCAGCCAGAAAAGAAGAAGATGATCAGAAGAGCTAATAAGAGCAGTCAAAGTAAATGGAATGCAGAAAATATGAAAGGAAAAGGGAAAGCAATAAAAAAAAATCCAAGGTTCGTGTGTGCGTGACGATCCTTTGCTTCTTTTAAGCCCTAGATGAGAAGGTACCATAAGCCTTGGTGCACTAGGAAAATATTTTAATCTTAGGTTTGTGTGTGTGTGACGATCCTTTAGTTTTTTTAAGCCCTAGAAAACTAGGCACCCTAAACCATAGTGCGCAAGGTAAATCTTTTAACCCTAGGTTCATGTATGTGTGACGATCCTTTAATTCTTTTAAGTCCTAGAAGACTAGTCACCCCAAGCCCTAGTGAGCCAGACAAATCTTTTAACCCTAGGTTCGTGTGTGTGTGACGATCATTTGGTTCTTTTCAGCTCTATAAGACTAGGCACCCTAAGCCCTGATGCGCTAGGCATATCTTTCAACCCTAGGTTCGTGTGTGTGTGACGATCTTTTGGTTCTTTTAAGCCCTAAAAGACTAGGCACTCTAAGTCCTGGTGCGCCGTGCAAATCTTTCAACCCTAGGTTCGTGAGTATTTGATGATCCTTTGGTTCTTTCAAGCTCTAGAAGACTAGGCACCCTAAACCTTGGTGTGCCAGGAAAATCATTCCACCCTAGGTTCATGTGTGTGTGATGATTTTTTGATTCTTTCAAGCCCTATAAGACTAGGCACCCTAAGCCCAGGTATGCCAGGCAACTCTTTCAACCCTAGGTTCGTGTGTATGTAATGATCATTTGATTCCTTCAAGCCTTAAAAGACTAGGCACCCTAAGCTCTGGTGCGCTAGGTAAATCTTTCAACCCTAGGTTCGTGTGTGTGTGATGATCATTTGGTTCCTTCAAGCCTTAGAAGACTTAGGCACCATAAGCTGTGGTGTGCCAGGTAAAGCTTTCAACCCTAGGTTCGTGTGTGTGTGATGATCTTTTGGTTCTTTTAAGCCCTAGAAGACTAGTCACCATAAGCCCTGGTGCGCTAGACAAATCTGTCAACCCTAGGTTCGTGTGTGTGTGATGATCTTTTGGTTCTTTCAAGCTCTAGAAGATCGTGTGTGTGTGATGATCTTTTGGTTCTTTCAAGCCCTAGAAGACTAGTCACCATAAGCCCTGGTGCACTAGATTTTGTGAATTTCTAAAAAAATAAAAATGAAAAAAAAATCATCCCCTTAGATTTTGTGATTTTTTAAAAAATATAAATGAAAAATAAAACATCTCCTTAGATTTTTTGATTTTCTAAAAATAAAAATGAAAAAGCATTCCCTTAGATTTTGTGAATTTGTAAAAATATAAATAAAAATAAAAGACCATCCCCCTAGATTTTTGTGATTTTCTAAAAAAATTTTAAAAAATATATAAGAATATGAAAAAATCGTCCCCTTAGATTTTGTGATTTTCTAAAAAAATAAAAAGAAAAACCATCCCCCCTATTTGCATCCAAACCCTAACCCTAATCCAAATGTCCCTACGTTTCATCCATATCTGCTTTGCATTGGTACCTAGCTAGTTTTTCAGTTTGTCCTTTCATATGATTACATGTTTTAATATTTGTGGTTAACCTGTCATAGTTGAAACTGAGGCAATTTTCAATATCTCAAGCATCACATCACAAGTCACAGGGGATCCTAAACATACATCTATGTTCAAGACAATGAAAGTAAATCATGCTTCAACATCAAAAAGAAAGGAAAGAGGACTTACCGTGGGGCGCTGATGTGAAATATGCTGGTCTGGCTCTCGGAGGAGGACATCAGTAGTAACAACATCGACGGGAGGCTCGTAGCGCCTCATCCCACCTGGGCCCAAGCGGTGGGGTGCCAGAGCGTATGTGAGTGGATCGAAGGGTGTGGGAAGACCCTCTCCAGCATGAGGATCCAAGAAGTTTGCAACTTTAGCCTTAACAGCAGTGTCTACAGCCGCCTGCGCCTTAGCAGTTGCTCGTGCCTCATCCTCAGTAGCTTGACGAGAAGCTAGCTCCACCTCAAGAGCTAGGGCATCCATCGCCCCCAAAACGATGGAAGGCTAAGTGGTTGTGACCTCGCTAGTAGGAACACTGGGATTCCTGCTCCTAAGAGCGCCCATAGAAGAGCTCTCGCCTGCAAAAGGACCACGTCTATATCCCGCCATGACCAGAAAAGTAAAGGAAAAGGGCTCAAAAGCTAGGAAGTAAGGGAAGATCAAGAGAGTTCGAGAGAAAGAAAATGGGCTAGAGAGAGAGAATGAGGATGCGAATGAGGGCTAACCCGCGCGGCCTAGTAACCTTGTGCGCGTTTGGAAGTGGCGGTTGCTACCTTCAAAGGTGGCGACCGCTAAGATGTTCAAATGACACGTGGCAGCTGTCACCTCTCTGGGGTTGTCTTGGCGACCGCTATCTTGTCAACGGTTATGTCAACCACCTCGAGGCTTGAACCTGACGACCACCATCTTGTAAGCTGGCGGGTACGTGTCAGTTTGTCATGATGATGTTTTAGGGTTTTTGGGGGCTGTTTGGGCCTTGTGTTTGTGTTTTTCTACAAAAATAATTTTAAACTTTGTGTTTTTCTACAAAAATAATTTTAAACCTTGTCTTTATTTTTGTTTTATATGATTTTCTCCCGATAAATTTAATTTTAAAGTGTTGATTCGACTTTTTAATTTCTTTTATTCTGTTTTCATCCCGAATTTTTAGGTCTTGACTCGACATATTAATTTGTGATTTTCTGTCACGACCCCAAATTCGGGTCCGTGAACTAACCACAAAACTCACTATACATAAGCTGGCATCATAGATAAAGCCCAAGACATAAGAAAATACTGTATATAACATGTAAAGGTTTTAACAAAACGATCAAAGTTCCAAATTTACATTCCCAGGTTTATCACAAAGGTTTGAGGTAACATATATACAACATTAACTGTCTCTTTCATTACATCACTTCCATTATCTTATATACAAAAAAAACAAAGAAAATCATAGTTCCCATTCCTTGGTATTTCCAAAAGCATCCATAGCTTTGGTGTCACCCCACTCTTCGGAACCTGAAATGTGTTCTACATATATACATGTACCAAAGCTCGTAAGATAAAGATTAACTCATATATGATGCATGATTTGTGAGGTGTGATGGGTGTAACCAAAGGAGAATGCACATTTTCACCAAGTCATTTCATTTTAACACACGCATACTCACGCACACCCAGATTTGTCTCAATTTATCCATTTGTTTACCATTCATAAATCCTTTATTTTCTTTCCCGATTTTTACAAAATCGTATCACCTCTAATGAACCGGTGTCGGGTGCAGTTTATAGAAACCCCTCCCTATTATCCCAATAGGTTACGCGAAGCCATTAGGTAATAGATAGCTCTATAACTCATCACGACACAACACCACATTTCGAGAGTTAACCCGTGGGCATGTGGTTCCCATCTTGGACAAGTTTTTGGTCTTTCACCGTGGACCCACAAGGCCAACTTAATCCACATCAATCCATACAATTCATTATTGGTTAAAACCCCGGGAGTTCAACCCACAAATGGTTCCTCTCCCAATTATTGCCATAACACACCATTTTGATTCCAAACCCAATTTTCCATTAAATTTCTAAATCATATGTATCACAACTTTCATTATATAATTTCTCATATTCACAATGTTTCTACCATGTTACCAAGTACCAATAACACAAGGTTGATAACAAAAAGATCACATTATTTTAAAAAAGTACAGCCCATCATGTATATATATACATATTAATTTTTGAAACCCACTTTTATTGTAAAAAAAATTCCAACCAATTAGTTCAATGCATACCTCCCACTGAATCTAGATATATATATAGGTGTGCCATAAGCTCAAGGGATTAGAAATTTTGTAAGAAGGGCCAATACTAAGGAAAATAAGTTTTTCTAAAACCTTTGGCTAAAAATGGGTAAAAAATGGTTATGAAAATTTGACATACCCTCACTATTTTAATCATAACTTTTTCTACAAAATGAATTCTCTTGTGAGAGTAGTCTTGTTGGAAAGAGAACTTCTGGGACTTCGATTTGAGTATAACATTGACCCCATTCGAAGTCTAGGTGAGAGAGATACATTAATTTAAAAAAATAAAATAAAATTTAACCAGTGAAACAGACCGCGCGATAGACTGATCGATTGGTCTATCCAGCGGTCTGACCTACAGAAAATACCAAGAGTAACCTTTGACCGCTTGATAGTTCGATCGATCGGTCTATCGAGCGATCCTGCTCTGAAAATTGATTTTCTTTAGGTTTTGAAGCCAAAATATATCCAAACCCAAATTAATGCAAATCCATGAAAATTTAGGTAATCTAAACTTCCATTTTACATAATAAACTCACAAATTCATAGCTAACTATTTTTCCTAAACTCCAATTTCCTTAAAAATCTAACTCCACCCATACACCTATCAAGTTTTCCACTTATGCATTAAATCAAAAAGGTTTTTACTCATATAAGCAAAATATCAACACAACTTAACACAAAACATATAAGATAATTTAAATCCTACCTTTTGAAGCTTTAACTCTTTAAAATTCACCGAAATCAACATACATGAGATGAGAGCATTCCCCTATGTGCGTGCGACGCCAGGTGCGACGCCAGGTGCGATGCACCCGCCACCGTCGATCAGCCGGATGCAACGGTCTCCACGCACCCCTAACTCAGGCGACCTTACCGTAGCCGACGCCTGCATTCGTCGTTCACCCACC
>JAOTRH010206083.1:0-11063 GCA_034768845.1 Heliamphora exappendiculata | reverse complement strand
GGATCAATTCATATAGTCAGTATAGAATCGATCATCCTGTTGATCCCGCTCAATACACTCCAAGTGTACTAACACATTGAGCTCGAACATCGAATTCCCAAAACCTGATTTCAATTCGGTCAACCTAGCCAAGACCGGCTACTATAACGATGTAATACAATCGTACCAATAGAATGTCTGAGTCCATTGCGATTGTAAGCCTACCTGTATAATCTATCAAAATATTTGACCCGATCTTCCGTGCAGCACGCACCGAGTCAAATACTGGACAGAATATACGGACTATACATTCATTCATCACAAAAATAAATATGAAACTACGAATGAAAAATCATCTCAAATGTTTCTCATTAATATGCTAGGGATCTAGAATAAAATACATAAAAAGTATGACTTTTCAGTATACATTCCCAACACCACTAAGGACTGGTTTTCAAAAAAAATATTACGAGAGGGCTAAGCTTGAAATATCAATGGTTCTTGTTGTAAACTTTTTATCAGTATTCACATTTGTGTTTGCATATTTGTGTGCTTGGTTCTCAAACCCCCGCTCTGTCTACCCAATACCCCAGTCACTTTACTGTCTCGGGACTATATCAGGGAAGCCTGTAAGCTTTCTGACTACATGCTTTCGTAGATGTGGAAAAAGGAGTTATAGCGTACCATTTGACCATGCCTTGCACCATTCCTGGCATTGGAAGGTATATTCTTGACTCTATTCAGAAGGTACACTAAGTAAAAACCTAGCAGCCTTTTCATCTGTATATAGATTCTTAGAACCCTTCTTTTAGGATCAATAAATCTTTTAAGGTTATGTGATTTTCTTTTTATAGATGCTTTTGTTTGTATAGTTAGCACCCTGATTATGATTAGTTTTTGTCATCCCGATTCGTCGTTAAGGGTGAGTTATTTTAAGTTTAGGCTCGGTTAACGAGTCTTTTGGTTTATGTGAGCCCTTTTAATTCAGAGACCTTGGAAAATAGCGCTGAGAAGAGAAGAACCTATATTTACTGGGGCCCGATCTCTGAGCGAAAGACTCAGAGTACCAGTCAGTTGAGATTGCCAATGACAGACCCAGAGCTGACTATAGCTGATATGATGAGGGCAATTTTGGAATTGCAACAAACTGTTGAAGGAGTCAGTACCACTATATCAAATCCGGCTAGGATCCAAACTCAGTGTTAGGCTCAGATCTAAGCTTTCCAGACCGGGGTTGCAGACCTTAATGCGGTTGTTTCGAATGACCCCGAGGATGGTATAGGAGATAATATTTTAGATGATAATGTGGGATTCAAGGGAGCCCAACCAGCAATTGTACAGCCCATCCGGCCGAGAATCCCAAAAATCTTAGCCACTAAGGAGTCGATCTTGTTTGATAAGGTCGACAAGTTGGAGAAAATTTTGAAGAAAGCCCGAGGAGTTGAAGATTATATGCTAGAAGTTGAGGGTCTTTATTTATTCCCCGATGCTAAGTTGCCTGAGAAGTTCAAGATGCCTAATGTAGAGAAATTTGACAAGACCGGGGACCCGATGATCCATTTGAGAATGTATGTGGAAACTTTGTTGCCGATGGGTATCAGTGATTAATTGAAAGTCCAGCTTTATTAGCAGTCTTTGTCAGGAGCCGCTTAGAAATGGTTTCTATCTTTAGATGCTGCAAAGACAAGAATGTGGAATGACATTGCTACTACATTTGCTAATCAGTACAACTACAATATCTAGCTTGATGTCACCACTCGGGAACTCAAGACCACTAGGTATGAGGCCAAAGAATCCTTCGTTGAGTTTCTGACCCAGTGGAGGGCTAAGGAAGCCAAAATGACAAACCGACCCACTAAGAAAGAACAAGTAAGAATGGTGGCAAAAAACTTCCAGTCGAAGTTCTGTAAGTATCTAATCACACAACTGTTGATGAAATTTGAGCAGGTTTTTGATACTGGGATACAAATAGAAGACGCACTACAGTCTGGGGATATTGAGAAGGAAGAACCGAGTTAGAAAATGGTCTAAAAATTGTATGCCAGTAATCTGAATAATGCCACTAAGTTGAGGTTCTAAAAATTGTATGCAGTAAGCTAAAGTTATGAAGTGAACTTGTTAAACCCCAACCCGAATCAGGGAAGCCCATCTTCTCAACCGACTACCCAAAATCCACCCCGAAACCAAAAGAGAACGTTCACCCAACTCATTGTACCTTTGACATCCATCATGAGCCGTCTGATTGAGAGGGGGTCTCCTAAAGCTTTTGGAGCGGACCCTGCTCCTAAATTCTCTGCCACCCAGATATAACCCTACCTAGTACTGCACCTTCCACCGACTGCCACTCAGAAATTGAATGTTACCACCAACCCTCTGCCGAACCAAGTAATCCAGCAAATGTGAACGCCATTGAAGAAGAGTTGAAAGGATTTGATCCCACAAAATTCATAATCCCCACAATAGAAGTAAATCTAATTACACTTCTACCGTTCTGTTCAGAAGTGTTACTTCTTGACGACCTTATTCAGGATCTAGTAGATGATGGTTTCGCTAATTTCTCGATCTTTATCGTCCATAAGGAGGAAGTTCCTCCCCCTGTCAATGGTATTGATGAGGAAGATGAAGAAATCAGACGATTGTGAGAAGATTTGACCTGCCTTAAGGCATTAGATGATTTGAAAAAGGCAGGAATCGACATCAAGTGGCATGTCCCGACTATCCCGAGCAATGATACAACTTGGCAATAAGGGGTAGTTTGGTATGGGGATGCCAACCCGAGTTTTGAAACAAAAGAAATAGGAAAATAGTATCAAAAGTAAGAGAATCCTCGAATGGAAAGGACGTCGATAGTAAAAGTAAGCTGGAAGAAAGTCCACTAGTCAGTACGAAAGCCAAGGAAAAGAAGGAATAGAAAGGGAAAGAGGAACATTCACCGCAAGTGAATTTATTGGGAACCGCAAGTCTTGTGTTTGATCCTTCTGTATACATTGTTCCTCTTTATGAGCCGAAGTCGAGGACACCTCTACCAGAGAGACCGAGCTTATGTTCTCTCAAATGAGATTACTAGGAAAAGAATGACATGTGGGAATTAGAAGCGATAGAGCAGGAATTCACAGATATAGAATATGATGAAGGAGAGAATATGGCAGAATGGCACCTGATAGTCGAAGAACCGCGTGACCATGGATGCCCATGGGAGCCATAGAAGCCGTGGGGCTCTCCCCCTCCATACGATTATGAAGACCTGTTTGACGAGGTATCATTGCCGCAACTCTTTGAGCCGGAAGAGAGTATTTATGAAGATTTGATTGGTTTTTGTAAAAGGTCATGGGAATTAAGGAAGATTTTTGGGGAAATGAAGGGGACAATGAAGAGAAAGCTAGCATAGACAATTTTTTGGCCTTCCGAGAGAAAGGGTGCTCGGTGGTCAAGATTGAGAAAGTGGTTGACCGGTTTGATGGACTGTGGGAATTCGAAGAGTAGATAGAGCATCTACCAAGGAGCAAAAGACATTTTAAGCCCACACAGCTAGAGAATGGGTAACCAAGTAGGGGCACAGATGAACTAAGGAAGCAAGCAGAAAGAGTAGAAAGACATAATAGTGAAAAGGAAGATGCAGTTCTGAAACAACTTAAGAAGACGCAAGCTAATGTAAGCATTTGGGGGTTACTTGTAGCATCCTACAAGCATAAATAGGCCGTTCTAAATGCCTTGAGCAGTGTGGACATACCAATTGATGTCTCTCCAGACCAACTAGTTGGAATGCTCATACCCAAGAAATAGTCTACTGTTATTGCTTTTAGTAATAGGGATTTTCCTACAGAAGGGCCATCCCACAAGAAGTCGTAACATTTAATCGTCAAATGTCTAGGGAAATGGGTACTAATTGTTTTGATCGACAACGGTTCAGCCCACAACGTATGCCCGTTGTGAACTGCTTACTACCTAGAATTGAAGAGCAAGACTTCAAGTTGAGTGCATAGGGGGTACGAGCATATGATAGCACGGGAAGAGATGTCTTAGGATTGGTGACTTTTGTTGTAATAGTGGTAACTTTAGAGAGAAAAGTAGAGTTTCATATCCTTGATGTACAAGCATCATTCAATCTGTTGCTGGGAAAGCCATGGCTGCATGACCCATCGATTAGAGCAGTCCCGTCCACCCTACACCAAAAGGTAAAGCTGATCAAAGATGGAGTAACTATCACTATACCAGGTGAAACTAGCTTGACGGCCCTAATCAGTGATGCTACCCCACTTTTTAAGTTCCAATAGGGAGAGGAGGATTTCTTGCTAAATGGGTTTGATTTTGATGAAACCAAGGCTGTACATGTTCTAATGAATGATGAAGGGAGCTATGTGAATCCAAGGGTCATAGCCATGATGAGGGAAATGTCCTACTTTATAGGCATGGGATTAGGTAAGCATCTATAAGGGATTTCAGAATCAATCCTGGTGAACCATAATAGCCATGGATACGAACTAGGATACAAGCCAGAACTGGGAGAATCGAGCATTGAGAATTAGGGCCTAATGCTGAATGGTCGTTTCATCAAAGGAGGGAACGATTTTCCTTACTGTGGGTTCCCCAAACCATGGATAGAAGAGAAGACCAATAAGAAATTGGTAGGGCTGGAGATCTTATTTGACCATTACCTATTCGATAATGATGAAGAAGCTGAGATTTGGCAGATGGGTTTTGATGGAAAGATATAGACAAACTGGGTAGATCTTTGTGAACAAGGAGATTTAGGATCTTTCTTCAATGAAGAGATGGCCCAGGTACGTATAGGTAAGGATGATGAAGACGAGGATGTGCTGGTGATGGAAGCTGACGCGTCTGTAGATCACACCTCACATATCATGGATGCAACTAAAATGAAAAAGAGTTAGTCTTTTGAGTCTTTTATTATGCATGATGTAATAAATGAGTTAGAGTCTAAGTCTGTTGAATTTGTCTTTACCGAGTTGGTTAACGTTGAGTACACCGGGAATGCATCTCTTGGCATCTCGAGCCTGTAATGTTTTGAGTCTCAGGATGTAACGCCTTTAGAAATCAATGACATGAAATCAGACTTTGCTTACTTTGCTGTGTCTCAAATATTTTATCTTAAATCTAAAGATTTTAACGAATTCAATGAGGATATCCCCCAAGAACTAAAAATTTTAATCAAAAAGGAAGAAGAAATGCGAACTAAATTTGTAACTGAAGAAACTGTTTTAATAAATCTCAATAATAAAAAAGATCCATAAATGGTTCAAATTGGGTCTACACTGTCTTTAGAGAAACGTGAACAATTAATATTTTTATTAAAACACCTTAAAGATGTTTTTGCATGGTCCTACGAAAATATGCCCGGTATAGATCCCGACATTGTGCAGCACCAAATCCCTCTATACCCCAATGCCAAACTCGTCAAGCAAAAGTTGAAAAGGATTAGGCGAGAATGGGCACTCAAAATCAAGGAAGAAGTTACCAAACAGATAGACGTCGGGTTCCTCATGGTCATAGAGTACCCGAAATGGGTCACTAATATTGTTCTGATACCAAAGAATGATGGGAGGATCTGAGTATGTGTCGACTTTTGAGATCTCAACAGGGCTAGTCCAAAAGATGACTTCCCTCTGCCCCATATAGACGTATTGGTAGATAACACCGTCAAGAATGTTCTCTTGTCTTTTATGGATAGATTTTTAGGGTATAACCAGATTCTGATAGCTCTAGAAAACTAAGAAAAGACTACATTCACAACGCCTTGGGGTACTTACTATTATACAGTCATGCCATATGGATTGAAGAATGCAGGAGCAACCTACCAAAGGGCTGCAACCACGTTGCTGCACGACATGATTCACAAGGAGGTTGAAGTATATGTGGATGGCATGATCGTAAAATTCAAAACCCGGGAAGGACACGTCCCCACACTAAGGAAATTCTTTGAGCGAATCAGAAAGTATAAGATGTGCTTGAACCCTCAGAAATGTACCTTCAGAGTTATACCAGGGAAAATGCTCAGATTCATGATCACACAATGCGGCATAGAGGTTGACCCATCAAAGATCAAGGCCATTCTCGAAATGGCTCACCCGAAGACCGAGAAGGATGTAAGGAGCTTCTTTGGAAAGGTTCAGTTCATCAGTCAATTTATCGCCAAACTAACCACTATTGTGAACCCTATTCTGTCTCTTGAAGAAAGGGACCAAGTTTTAGTGGGACCAGTAGTGTCAGGATGCCTTCGAAGCCGTACGGAAGTACCTGTAAAATCCTATAGTTTTATCGCCACCAGAACCCGGTAATCCTCTGATACTATACCTATCAATAACTGATTCAGCAATAGAGTGTATGGATTTGGATAGAAATTTTTCTCTACACCCATCAACTCAGACCAGCTTAAAAGATTATACCTCTGAGGGAAAGCCTACAAAAAGAAAATGTCAATACTCGAGTGTAACCCGAGCCTCGAATTACGTTATTGTCTGGTTCCCTTTTTTCGGGATACATAGGCAACTTCTGTCAAAAGTTCGACCCCAACCCTTAAGTTGAAATTCTCCTTTTGTAACCATGTTTCAAGTAACAGGATCAATATAAAAACTTGTTTTAAGTTTTTTTAATAAAATGATTATGTTGTAAGAACGAAAATCTAAAAAGTCAGCGTAAACCAAAAGTAAGAAACTTTCATTAATGAGTTTTACCAATACAGTTTTCAAAAGTAAGAGAGGCTTGTAAGTCCTCATCCTAAGAAAAATCAAAAGGAAAAACAAGCAAAATATCAAGGTACAGCAAAGCAAAATCAAGTCCTCTTTCTCTTTGCTTCCCCTTCCTGTCCTACCATGCACTTTATCACTACTTGCATCCAAGCCTCGTAACTCGTAAATAACCCGTTGTCAAAATTCCTGCCAATCGATATCCTCAGTCGGGAAGACCGAGCCCGCTGGTACTGACCCAAGAAGGGGGCCCGGTGAGCATAATTGTATAGATGACTCAACAGTCTCAGGACAGATCTGAGTATGCTTAAACTGACGAAGAATGCAATAAGGATGATAAAAGGTGGCCAGCTTCATGCCGACTAATAGGACCCCCGAGTGGCCCACAATCGCAGTAGTCATGGAAGATATCTTCAGTTAGGCGCATAACCAGGAGATGTCCTCCCCAGTCAGAGAACTCAAATAATCCTACCATGCAGCCTCGATCGAGCACAAGTGATAAACTAGATGATAAGTGAAGGATTGTACACTGTAACTGTCAAACATGGGCTTCTCCAACTGTATACATCCCAATTTGACCCCGCCCAATCTTAGGCGAATCCGATGATGAAAACAGTTGGAATGGTGTCTCAGTTTGATCCTCGGGAAGTGATCTAAGCTTGGTATTTCAACTCGAAACTTTCAAACCAAAGAAAGTTTATCGAACCTTCGAAACTTGTTGTCCAAGTAAGGCGACCGCCATGTTCATTGTGGCGACCGGTAATAGAACCTCTTGAAAACCCTAGCCAAAAGTGGTGACCGCCGCCTTAAACCTCGCGACTGCCAACTTACATAATGGCGACCGCCAATACACTTTGGAACGCTTTGGAACCTTCATTCAACATGGCGACCGCCATGTCCAATATGGCGACTACCAACTCCAAATGGCCTGACGTGTCCCAAAATATGGCAGCATCTCATTGGTTGATGAACTCTATAAATATCGTACCTCTAGTACGTTTTTAGGGACATAATTTGAGTGGGAGGGTTAGTGAGAGAAGCTCTTCCGAGTTACTGAGCAATTTCGAGCTCCGACGCTGAAGCCCTGCCGAAATACCGAGATTCGAACCTCCGATGCCTACATTGAAGCCCTGCTTGGATCACCACCCGAGGATTGGTCCATTGAAGCACATTCCCGACTTGAGGATTCTCCGGCAATTTAGGTACTAGCTCCATTTTTCTACCTCTTTGGAGTGGTCGGATTATTTTGATCATTTCATTCTAATTATGTTCTTTTATTGCTCATAGTTGCTTTAATTATGTTTGAATTCAAATTCTAACTTATTTGTTTATTTGGTTTCTTATATTAATATTTGAACATCATCAAATAATGCTAACATAAATTAGCAATACGACTAATAATGTCGTTATTGCTATAATTCAAGCACTTACATAAAAATAGTCGTAATTATCAATATTATATCCATTTAAATTCTAGTATTTTTTTTTCTTTTTATGTTAATTTAATGTCCTAGCAATTAATTTTCTTTCCTCTTCCTTTAGTTAGTTTCATTTATTTTATTAACATCCTATTTCACTTTCTTTTCTTTTCTTGTAACTTTAATTTAGGATTCAATTTTATTTTCTTTTTAGCATCATATTTCTTTCCTAGCTCTTATTTGGTTTCTTTCAATAGTAGTCCAATTTTCTTCCATAGCATTTGTTTTATTTTCCTTTCTTTTCTTTATCATTATCTTTATTCTTCTCAAAATGTAGTATTTTAAATCTTTAATTTTATTATTTGCTTTAATTTCTTTATAAAGTTCCATTTAGTATTTTTTTTCTCTTAATATTTCCTTATAAAGTTTTATTTTCTTTTTCTTTTTAGGACTTTATTTTCTTTTAGTATTTATTTTGTCTTTCCTTTTTCTTTTCTTTTTCTTTTATTTCATTAAACTCCAAAAATCATTAAAATGCTTTCATAGGTGCAGTAAAAGAGTTCGGGCGTACTGTTTGATCATGTCCTGCACCACTCCAGGTATAGGAGGTATATATCCGGCTCTATTCAGAAAGTACCCTATTCGATTGACCAAAGCTGGCCTTTTGCATATAGTGGACTAACAACTCTCTTTTAGGTGCTAATGACCCTGTTAGGATTATGTGTTTTCTTTATTGCATGTTTTGCTTGCGTATTATTAGGATTATTTATCTGGATTAGGTTAGTTCCTTTCCCGGGTTCGATTTGGATTTTTCTTTTATCCCTTATTGATTAGGTTAGCTTTTCTTTTGGGTTTTTACCCGGCCCTTGTTCCTCACCATGTTCGATTTTCACACCATAGTCTTCTTCTCGAGGTCATGCCCATGTTTCGTTTTAAGGCCTCTAGGATAGTTTCTCTCTCCTTTGGGTTCTTTCCAGGTTGTTTGTTTTTTTCGCCTTTGTTTAGGCTCATTTCTTTTAAAACTCTTGATGTACCCATGAGAGTTAGTCTTTTTTCCTTATCGCTATGCTGCCCATTTTTTGTTAGAATCCTAGATTAAACCAATCTCTTGAAAGTTAGAATTGTTTCCTTACTAGAGTGGTGCCCGCTTCCCCATTTTAGGTAAGCTTTCCCTCTAGAATCTAGTTGATCCCCCTCCTTAGCCATCATTCTGGTCTTTGGGTTACCCTATTGTTATGCTGCCAGCATGAGCCCGACAGGGGCATTATTTTAGTCTCCATGCTTATTTGTTCATAATTTACTATTTTGGGTATCCGACATATTTGCTATCTATTATCAGAATGTTTACCTGGGAGCTGTCTAATACTGGTTGTTCTGCTCTTGGAATTTAGGTTTTTCTGTGGATTTACCATTGAGCTGGGAAAAGTATAGTCAGCACATGTCTGGAAAAGGTTAGTGATAGGTAGGGTTTGCAGGGTACTCAAACAAACAATTGAGATGATAGAAAATGAGGTGAATCTAGCAACCCTAATGAGGGCGATCACTGATATATGGAGTGCTGTAAAGCAGAAAACCCAAGCTCAACTGCAATGTCAGGCTCATATTCGGGAAATCTAGGCCCGTATGCCTGTTGAGAATGAATAGCATGATGACCCAAATGGTAATGGGGAAGACTTTTGGGATGACAATCAAGTCCCCGATGGACCGCAAGTTGTTCCACTACTACTACGAGTCCCTCGTTAGGTGATAGTTGAGGAAGAAAACACTGCTCGAACCAAAGAATCTGCATTGGTTGAAAAGATTGATCAGATGGAGAAGGTCATTAGAAAGGCCAAAGGAATCGAAGAGTACATGCTAGATGTGGGAGGACTACATTTGTTCCCAGACGCTAAGCTACCAGAAAAGTATAAAATATCATATATGGAGAAGTGCGACAAAATTGGAGATCCCCAAATTCATCTCCGAATGTATGTTGGTACCCTGTCGCCAATGGGAATTGATAACTAGTTGAAAGCCCAGCTCTTTCACCGATCTCTTTCTAGGGTGGCCCAGAAATGGTTCCTCTCCCTCGATGTAGCAAAGACCAGGACTTGGGAGGACATAGCTACGGCATTTGTCAGTTAGTACAGCTACAATGTCCAACTAGATGTCACCACCAGAGAACTCAAAACAACTCGATAGGAGATACGGGAGTCTTTTGTTGATTTCTTGACTCAATGGAGGGGTAAGGCTGCTAAAATGACAAATCGACCCTCTAAGAAAGAGCAAGTGAGGATAGTAGTGAAGAATCTGTAGTCCCCATTGAAGCGTTATTTGATCACGCAGCCACTTTTCACATTCAAGTAGTTATTTGATGCAAGGGTTCAGATAGAAGATGCAATCCAGTCTGGGGATATTGAAAAATCCGAACCTAGCCAAAAACCTTGAAGAACATTTTTAGCAAACAACCAAAACCAAACTACCACCACCAACCTCATGTCTCACTCGAGCGAGGTAAACCTGCTGAACCCATCCTCTTCTTCCCAACCATCCAATAGTTCCCCTCAGTTGGACAACGGTCAACAGAGGCCAATGAGGGTGTTCACTCTCCTCAACATTTTATTGTCCACCGCCTTGAGTCGGCTCGTCGAGAAAGGACTTATCAAGCCATTGGACCTCATGCCTATACCCGATCCCCCACCGCTGAGGTTTAATGCTTCTCAATACTGTGCCTTCCACCAAGGTCACGGACACCTAACTGATAGGTGTTTAAGGCTTCGACATAAGATCCAGAACCTCATCAACAACAAGGTGATCCCACCACCATCTGTTACTCCAAAACTGAACGTAATGACTAACCCCTTACCGAATCATACCAGGAAGGCTGGGGTAAATTACATGTCTCCGGGGGAATCAGAGGACCCGAGTCAGCACATCTGTTCAGCATACCTACCACGCCCTCATGTTTTAGTAACTGAGGATC
>JAOTRH010206071.1:0-42027 GCA_034768845.1 Heliamphora exappendiculata | reverse complement strand
GGGAGCAAGTTGACGACGGTGTCGTGTCCCGCGAAGGTGTCGGCGACGGCCTGAGGCAACGGGAGCAAGCTGACGACAGCGACGTGTCCCGCGATGGTGTCGGCGACGGCCTGAGGCGACGGGAGTAAGTTGACGACGGTGTCGTGTCCCGCGAAGGTGTCGGCGACGACCTGAGGCTACGGGAGCAAGTTGACGACGGTTTCGTGTCCCGCAAAAGTGTCGGTGACGGCCTGAGGCAACGGGAGCAAGCTGACGACGGCGACGTGTCCCGCGATGGTGTCGGCGACGGCCTAAGGCGAGGCGAGCAACACGAACCAGAGGAGGGAGCAACACAAACCAGAGGAGAGGATCAACCGACAGACATGAAGTCGTTGCAGGTGGACTGCTTCGCCGACCACGGATCGACGATGTCGATGGACGTCGACGACGTCGAAGCGCTCGAGATGTTCAGCGAAGGCCCAATTCTAGACGACCACGGATCGCCGATGGCGATGTACGTCGACGACGTCGAAGAGCTTGAGATGTTCAGCGAAGGCTCAATTCTGGACGACCACAAGCTCGCCGACGCCGATTTCTTGAACGCCTTCGAAGGCGACGAAGGCGAACGGTAGCGACGTGACGCGAGATGGCAGGGGCAACGACCTGGTGCGGCGGTGGCCAAGAGGGAAGGACCACCCTCGATGGCCGTGAGGGGCAACGACCTGGTGCTGCGGTGGCCAAGAGGCCAAGAGGGAAGGACCACCCTCGATGGCCGTGAGGGGCAACGACCTGGTGCTGCGGTGGCCAAGAGGGAAGGACCACCCTCGATGGCCGTGACACCCTGTGTCGTCGCGGTGATTCGGCCTTGGCAGCGGAGCTGCAAGCAGTGGAGCTTCGGGCAGCGATGGCGGAGGTGACGACACCTGTGTTGTCACGGTGATGTGGCCGGTGGTGCCACATCACCGCGATGACGCCGGAAAAAATATTATAGGCTACAAGAACGTAGTTCTGATACCATGAAAAAATTGAGAAGAGAAAATAATTCTATATTTTCTGTCTATTGAAACTGTACAATATATGGTTTATTTATAGGCGAATAGGGATAAACAATAAGAAGATATAATAGAATAGAATAAAATCAAATCAGAATAAAATCAATCTAATCAATCTAAATCTAATATTTCAATAATATATATGTATATATATATTATATATCTAAACCCAAAACGGTAGTTACATAGCAAATATGGATGTACATGGAGCCTCTCAAGTACAATCAACGACGTCGTCGTGGTAGACAGATCATTGAGAGTACCCATAAAGATTATATGATTTTTAGTAATGGTGCCAAACTAGCAAAGTAATAAAAGTTTACTATTTATTAATTTGAACTTAAAAATAGAGTAAGTGAAGCATCAGCTGGCAAACCATAAACAAGTTCAATTTATTATTGTGTTGCTGTTTTGAACACGTGGGGTCATTTAAAAGTGAAAAACCCAATATGATATTCATTTAATATGAAAGAGTTTTTTTTTGTTTTTGTTTGGTTTTTTTGGCTTTGATCACTTTTAACAAATGTATAATCTTTCAATTTGCTGTCATTTGAAATTTTCTTTTAATGAAAGAATTCTTTCTGCTCTTTAAATTGAATTTGATTAAACAAAATCTAAGATTGATAATATCACTAAAAGATTAAGTGAATTATTATTGTTACCAATTGGAAATGATCTTTTAAAATAAATCAAAATTAATTACTAACTCTGCAACTCAAAATATAAGAAAAATAAAAATTAAATTTAAAATATAAAGGTACAAAGAATTAAACAGTTGTTTAGGTTAATATTTTAATATTAGAACGCCTCATTTTAAAATTTTCCCTTTAGTCCACAAAAGGATTAAGCCGACGTTGCTAAACATAAAAGTGTCTTAGATTAGTTTACAGGATTTTAATCCCTCTTTCTGAATTACCAACAAATCCCTAGTAGGCTATTGCAATTATTTTTAAAAAGTTAGTCACACTCCATGTTGGAAATTTTCAAAATAAATAGTTTTTACATTTTTTTAAAAATTTATTTGTTATTTTATAAGAAAGCTTTAATTTTATTTTTGGGGAAAATTTATTACGAAGAGTTGTGACTATTGATTTTTAAATAATAGGTGTAACTATTGAATTTAAATAAAAGACATGTCCTTTGGATACTAATAGGTGTCACCTTTTAATTTAATAAAAAATTAGTAAACAGTTCAATTTATAAATCGTTTACTATTTTTCATCAAGTACAAAATTTTTTAACGATTAAGGTCAATCCCTATAAAAATTTTAACGCAAGATTTTTTGGAACAAAATACCTTAGAACAAATAAATATATTTATGCTTTTTCAAAATATATTTAAAGAATACATATAAATTTATCTGTCTTTTATTAAAAGCACATGTAAAGAATATAGATAAATTTATATTTCTTATTGAAAATACGCATAAAGAAGATAAATTTATCTGTGCCTTTTTAAAACATATATAAAAAATACAGATAAATTTTTTTATACCTTTTCAAAATATGTATAAAGAACACAGATAAATTTAACTGTTTGTATTATCTGTATTGATATGGAAACAGATAAATTTATCTGTTATACATAAATGAGCAGACAAATAAATTTAACTGTTTGCATTATCTATGTTGATATGCAGACAGATAAATTTATCTGTGTGCAGATTAAACAAATGAATATTAAACAGATAAACTTATTTGTTTATTATGTAAAATAGATAAATTTATTTTTTGTAGAATATTTTTGAGAAAAATTACGTAATTAGAGTTTATGTGTTAAAATTTTTGTTAATTAACCTTACCTATTAAAATTTATTTTTTTAAATATTTATCTAAAATTTTCTTAATTTAAATGAATAGGTACATTTAATTAAAATGGTGTGACACTTTTAAGTGAATGTTGTATCCATTTGTGTAAGGTGTAATATGCACTGGAAGATCTAATCCAATTATGAGATTTGATCGGGTCCCTCTCCCATCGATCAGGTACCTACAAATCTATAAATAGGCCTATGATCCAACCAATTGGCCATTCCAATCGCTTCAGATTCGAAGTATGATTTCTCTTTTTTCTCTCTTATATTCCTATAGTTTTCTTGTTTCTTGGTATTTTGTTGTTATGCAAAAATAGAACGTTAGATCCTTGGTTCGATTGATCCGTTATTTTGATGGTATTATGGCTAGTTTTTGCTAGACAAATTTAATGTAACTAAGTGCACATTTTTTAGTGAGAATAAATACTATTTTTAAAAAAATAATTTTGTAACATGACTCAAATCCATTTCTTTCAAGTCAGTCATCAAAAGAAATTTGTCACTCAGACTTTTCACATCAACAATTCAAAAATTTCTCATCAAGCTGTCCATAAAAAAATAAAAAAAATTTTCCATCCTGAATTATTTGAACTATGACTCTGTGGAATTCCCTTGTCAACACCACCTTTAAAGATGAAAATCTATAATTCCACTATGAAATATATTTTTGCTCTTAGCCAATATTGTGTTTTCGACTCTACTACTACCTTCATCACATTTACTGAGCTCTCAAGGAAAATTATTTAATACCCATTGAGGCATGTATTGCCTTACTCTTTATAATTATTCAATAATTTTGAAATACATGTGGTATTATTTATATGATGACCCATTTAATAACGTAATAAAAAATATTTTAAATGAGATGATGTTGATTAATCTTTGTTAACTAGGTAAGAAAAAAAATATATTTACGTCGTGATTTTGTAAACTAAAGCTCAATTTAGTAACGTTTATACTAATTGTTTTTTTATTTTTGTTCTTAATTTTTTTTGTAAATTGTAAATAAAAATATATTTGATAATTATTTTATTTACGAAAAACAATAACCAGTTTTGAAAATTTACTATAGTTTCGTAAACAAAAAAAAAAGTGTTTTTATTTGTTTTATAAACAAATTTTTATTTTATCTTTCTTTCTCCACTATCTTCGACCATTATTTTTGGTCATTCGTTCCAACTGCTGCCTCCGACCAATACATTCGGCCATCTACTCCAACTGCTACTTTCGATCACTACATTTGGCCGCCCACTCCAACTACTGCCCTCGACTAAACCACATTCGGCCACCCGGCACGACATTTGACCATCTCTGGCCACAACGTCCAGCCGTCACCTCCAACAACTACATGTAGCTGCACTTTCTGACCAGTACTTTCAACTAACATTGCTATCTCTTGTTATAATCACCGGTTGACACTTCTGATTACATTTTCGATCACCATCTTAGGCTACTACATTTGCTTATAGTCTCTACTATTACTTTTCAAATAATTATATCCAAACACCCATTTTTATATATAAAACATGTTTTTTTTTTGTTTATTGTAAATAGAAAAAAATTGTAAATGTTACCAAACAGGGCTTAAGGTTTTGACTTTTTTTTTTGTTTTTTTGTTAAAAAACTAAAATGAATCCGAGATAAATTGTTTGGTAACTTTGCTTTTTTGGCTAATAAGATAAGTCATTTGATAACTAGTTTTTTTCTTAACTTTTTGTATTAAAATAATAATCAATATTGCCTTTCACTAATATGTATTATAAATAAATGGTATATATATGTAAGAAGCACATTTTTGAATTCTCATTAATATATGTATTGGAGATAACAAAAAAAAAGTTAGCTTTTTGACTTTTTAATATTTTTGGGCTAGACAAATGATGTGCATAATTTTTTTTATATTTTTAGCAAAAAAGGCAAAAAAACTAGCTGAAAAGTCAGTTACCAATCAAGTCCGTAGTGTGTACTAGATTGTTTTAATTTGTTGAGAACACTCCATTAATAATGTCACTTAATAATTTTTCCTTAATTAAGAATCGCACGATTAAGCTCCTGTTTGGCAGTTTAAAAAATTTATTTAATTATTTACAAAAAAAAAAATAACTTTTAGGCTAGGCTGTTTGGCATTCTCTTTTATACTACTTTTTCTAAAACTCATTTCCGTCAGCATATGTATCATATAGTCTGAGCTGACGCTATCATTGGCTTTTTAAAAGTCTATTTTGAACACAACACCTCCAATCTTCTCTTTTCTCTAATTATCTGTTACTTCATTAGCAATCAAAACGCCGTATAGGATTTGTCTTCCAGTGTCCCCTACGCATAGCAGTCCACCTGAGGCTCCTTCTGAGTTAACTCCCATCCATTCAAAGTCCTCTTTACCATTGTTGATGCCTCCAACATTACCATCATTTCTATCACCACCTCTCTAACCCCATTACTCGCACCATTACCACCACCCCTGCCACCACTACAACCACCCCTCTGCATGACCCACCCATAGCTAAGCGACGTGATTTGGGTGAAGAAGAAGATTAAAAAAAAAACTAGATCTTAGCTATTGTTATCTCTCTAGGATCCAAGATGAAGGCCAGCAAAGTTCAAGAGAGGAATAGAGAAACTGAAAGGAATCTAATAGTTTGTTGATGATCTACCATCAAACATGTACAACGACTAGTTGAGGGAAATCTTTTGCAAGTGTGGAAGGAACACAAATGCTTTTGTACCAAAAAAGTGGAGGAAAGAAAGTAAAACAAGGTTTGGTTTTATTGGATTTACGGATGTAAAGAAGGCGATAAGGACTGAGTTTCAATGGAGTATAGCTATTGAATCATAGACTAAGGTCTCAGTGGCTGTATTTGGTTGGTCCAAGTAGAAGAATCAGAAAGTATCTCCCTGAGAATAGGGGTAGGACTAGGAGTTTAAGTTCTACCACCAATAAGCCATTCATCAAGACAAGTGCCCAGTGTGATAAAGGGGCCTCAGGTGGACTACTCTGTGTGTGGGACACTGAAACCTTGGGAGACCTATCATGAAGAAGACCTTGGGAGCCATTTATCGCCGATGCTAGTTGTATATATTGCCTATGACACACCAGTAGTCCCCTCCCAAGACCAATTTTGACAAACCAAAATATGTAGTGTTAAAAGAGAAAGTAGTTGTGACTAGTAACTTTGATCGCAGAAGTAGTGGTGACTAAACTTTTAGTTGGAAAAAAGTGTCTTTGGAAACAGACATAAATTTGGTTGGCAAAATTCTTTCAAGTATTCAACAAGACTTTGCTAACTAAATTGGCCACCAAAAATTTTAGTGACAAAAAATAATTTACAAACAAATTCAATATACATATACCCAATTGGAATAATGTAAAATTGACATTATTGAGATATAAATTACAATTGTGGATACTTTATTTTTATCAGTAAAAGAACCGTATATTATAACAAAGCTAAAGGGATGAGAAAAGCATGAAAGGCTTCTGGAGTGCAAAATGCAGAACCAGAAGCTGCATTCGTGCTACACTAAACATCCATGGAAAGGGAACACAGGAAATACATAGAAAAGCTGCGTGGCAAACATCCACTAGCAACAACCCAATGGATGGCAAGAAGCCAACCAAACAACTAAACTACGAAAGAACACTCATAAACAGACAAACATAAGCTCCCACAAAACTCAAATAAAAAAAGTACATGACAACATAGCAAAACAATACTTCAGCACCAACTACCCTTCCTAGTAGCAACATTGCAGTAAGCCAGACACACAAAAAGCCTCACTCCACTACACAACGGCCAACCCACTGCAACAAACTACAGCAACCCTTAACTAAACCAGAGCAATTGCCAGCCTGAAAATAATAAATGAAATCTTCCACTGAAAAAGCTCCCGTATCAACATACACACTGGACCAAAAAGCTGCCTTCACTTTGGCTTCATCAACTACCTCTAACCACTCAAACCTTTGACATCCTCCTTTTCTCAGGCCTACCAAACCTCTGACATCCCAGGATAGGATCTTCATATGTTAAGGGATTTAGACCACCTCTTCTTCAATCTCAAATCTGCATCTTCCATAGCCTTAACTGTAGCAAGTATTTTCTCTTCATTACCTTCAAAATTCAAACCCATAAGCTTTCCGATTTCCAAAACTAGTTCCACCTCCCTCTTGAGAATGTTATTTCTATTAACAAAATTCTGGGTCGAGAGAGAAGATTGCTCCTGCGAGAGGTGGGTTTGCTGGTGAACAAGGGCCCTTTTTCCTTTTGACTTCTTACCCCTATGCTGGCTATACTTAACTCCTTTAAGCGCTAATTCCCTAACCCATTCTTCTTTGAGCTTCTCCCTCCTTTTATAGGTAGCTGGGCAAATACCTTTGATGATATGTCAACTTTATTAGGGCTATTTTGGGCTTCTATCTTAGCCTTATAATTAGATTCCTCAACATCACAGACCAACTCCTCTCTCCTCACCTCCTCGCCGCAGTTTTCAGTCTGATCACTGAGGCTTTGTTCCTTATGCTGTATAGATATGACTGGCACGTCCCAAAGAGGGCCTTCTGCACTTTCTATTTGATTACTTCCCAAGTGTTTCACCTTATTGGTGCAAACTTCTGAATTCTTGAACTCCGCTACTGAAGCAGACTCTTCCACCATACTAATTAGTTCCACTTCCCCAATGACCTTCTCCTCCTCTTCAATCTGGGCACGTTCCTCTGGGTCCGTGATTTTCAAGGCTTGGTGAGCCTGGTTTACACCATCTGCCTCACTCTGTTCACTCACAGAGGGAGAGGACGAAGAAAGTTCCACCCCCTTCTAGTTAGGACAAGGAACAAAGTTTCCACCCCACACAATTTGTTTTTGAAAACCTTGCTCTGAGCATCTAATGGAGTAACAAAAGTCACCAATCTTAAGCACATAAGACTTATTAATGGCTTCTTTCTCCTCAGTATTTATAAGAACCCTACTAACCTCAATGTCAAGCCTCTTACTAGTCATATTATCAACCTCTAATACCTCACCCTAGATGGCCCCAATCTTCTCAAAAGTGTCACAGTTCCATGCATGAAGAGTAACACCTTCAACATAGATCCAAACTCTTCTAGTTAAATTGTAACTCTATAACTCTATTCATGGACAACATCAAACCATTGCTTCAGCCAGTCTCTAGCATCCTCCATAAAGGATTTTTTCACCTCTGGGTCCTCAAAATGAAGGACTTTAGATCCACCCATTGGTTTAATCCTAATCTCGAATACTCCGTTAGCTTTCATTGTCTCCTAAATCATAGCTATGTTATTGCAATCTATAACAATACCCACCGCACAACTTTTAATCCATTTTGTGTCTACCTCTTTGGCCTCAACCTCTACCACCCGGTTCCTTGGAGTTACCTCATGGGTTGCCACAATGGTGTTCCCCAACGACTCTGATGTTCTTTCGTGGAAGATCTACTAGGAGGACAACCTACACCTCTGCTCAACCCCTCCTAAGCTTTAGCTACCATCAACCTTTTGTTTAAACACTACATTCCATCATACTTTGCTATAGCTGCTGTTGCATCGCTATGGTTCCAGAATCTCACGAACCCAAACTTGGAATTGCTTCTTTGTCTCCACTTCTTTGGAATATAGACGTTGGCCACATGCCCAGATTAATTGAACATCCTTCTTAACCCCTCCAGATCCCGGATGTAATCCACGAAAACACTAGCTAGCCTGTACTGTGCATTTGCCACTTGAAAATTCTCTACATTACTCTAGATCCTGACATCTAAACCTATCCATCATCCTCTCTCCCTTTTCCCTTCATCCTCATAGCTCTCAGATGAGTAGCGGACCACTAAAGTTAACCCTTCTTCAATTGATCGTTAGTTGGAGCATTTCAACAAACAGGTGGTGTGCAGAGGTCAGTTGAAGAAAGTCCAAACCAGTTCAAGAATACCCGATCCTTCTACTCAATAGGGAAATTCCATAACCCCAGTTCAATCAAATCACCAAATACAGAATTGATTCCAGAATCAAACCTTAAACTCCTTTGCAATTACCGATTGAGCAGTGAGTGGACAACGTGTTGTTCAAAGCCCTGAATATTGCTAGCGTCCAAACGCGCCCTCGCTGGAGCCTCAGACCATATCTTTCCAGCGTAAGAAGAATACTCAATGCACCTTTAGCTTGCGAACCAACTAATTCACGCCATTGTTGACGAGCTCGCAAGGTCCGTGCTTCTACTTCATCAACATTTTTTCACTGTCAGACAAGTTGACAATCACACAATCCATTTGGCTCTTATACCAAAATGCGTGAGTCTTTTAATTTAATTAATGGAATTGAACTTTTAAAATTTAATTCTTAATTTACGTAAAAATGTATTAATGAAATTGTATAAATATTTTTGACAAATACGTTAACTTTAAAAAAATAATATTTAAATTAAAAATATATTTATTAAATATTTTATTTTTTAATACATAAAACGTGTTTATTAAATACATTTTTATATTTTTATACATAAAACATGATTACCAAACACATTTTAATATTTTTATTCATAAAACTTGCTAATCAACACGCTTTCAGTATTTTGTGGGAGATGAACTGGTTGGAAAGGGAAAACAAGAATATGGGATAGAAAGATCCAGCAGCTCAGGCCCCATCTCCATTCCCGTTGGCGCTTCTTCTCCTTCCTTCCCTTCCTTGTATTTTTTTTATGTCATGGATTGAGAACTTTGCTGCCGATGGAGAAGAGAATTTCAATCGTGGTGACAAGGAGATCGTTCGCAGATCCAGCAACAAAGACTCCTTCAGATTTTGTAAACGATATTCTTCTCTAACTTAAAACGATAACAGTTTATAAACTCTAAACGATAACTTAAACCCTAAACTGTTACCATATTCTTCTCTAACAGTTTATTTCAAGTGGTTCTATCAATAGAACAATAGAAATCATTTTCCAATTCTCATCCTCCATTCGATCATTGATCTGAGCAGAAAAACTAACCAAATCGTTGAACTCACTTTTTGTGCCGACGACCGCGTTTCGCCACCCACTCCTCGAGCTTTGCGATGGGGCAGCCGCACTTGGCCCGAAATAGCAGCACCGCCCGCCCGCTCGGCGGCGCCATCTTCCTCAGCTCCGCCCGCAAGAACCGGTCCAACGCTGTGATACATTGACTAATAAAACGTGTTTAGTAAATAAAATTTTAAATTTAAATAAATTAATTAATTAATAAAAATATATTTATTAAATATTTTTATTAAAAATTAATTTTAATATAAAACGTGTCTAATAAATACGTTTTTATTAAAAGTAAATTTATACTAAAAATGTATTTACTAAACACGCTTTATGTATAAATTTATGAAGCGTATTTAACAAATATATTTTTATGTTGCTATTTTTATTTCTTTCAAGGTTAAGCTTAAAGCGTGTTTAGCAAACACATTTTTTATTAAAACGTATTTGCTAAAGAAATTAAGTTTTAAAATTTTTAATTCATTAATTAAGTTCAAAAAGATGCATATTTTGATAAAAAAAAAAGCCCAATCAATTTGCACATATCTCTCTCTCTTTTCTTTTCTTTTTTTTTTCTTGATAAGTTTTACCCATAAATTTTAGTTGGTAGAAGTTTTGTGGATACTTTATTTAAAGATGAAATGACCACAAAATACAAACATCATTATGTTTGAGAACTCTGTTAAAAGTTTTGTTTGACTAGTACTCTTCTTAATTTTTTCCATTGTTTAACCCAACCATTCTAAAGAAAAAAAAAAGTAACTTCTTATTCTTAATTAATTTTCTTCCAGAGAATTTTTCACTTTCTACACGGATTTATAATCCAAACACAACATTAATATCCAAACATTTGCTCTTAGAAATTAATTCCCCCATAAGCATAATTGAATTCATAGATCAAGAAACACTAGAGGCATATTGTTAAATTATTAGCCACACCATCTCATTTAAAATCTTGGATTTGAAGGAAATAGTAATCAACAATTTATATGGTATCATAGTAGGTAACTGATCATTTTTTTGAACCGCACTACCAGCAATTGTAAGGTTCGCTCATATTTGGCTAGTTTATGAACATACGTGTTGATAAGACCTGCAAATCAGGTAGTGTTGGCGCAAATAATTAATAAAATTATCAATGAAACTATGGTCTAAATTTTAACAAATACTTTTGCTGGGGACACTAACACTTATACTAAAAGGTATATTAACTGTCTCACATGGGTCTATAAAGTTCACACACTTCTTGTATGTGGGTTTCACAAACCCATAGGAGAGTGTTAATTATTACATAATTTTTTAGTGTAAGGCGCAGTAATACATTTTTATCCTTTTTCATTAACAAAATAGCACATCTTGCCAACAAATGTACAGTATATTTACCTTAGTACACCATGTGATCTTGAGATTTACATTTTTCATGCATAAGAAATCTTGGCAGCACCCCAACTTCTGAATTTGAATACCTATATATACTTGTAAGCCACATGAACACCAAGAACCGCCACCGCAACAACCACCACCGTCACTGCAACACTAATCGCCACCTTTCGACCCCTTATCATCCACTCTGTGGCCGAAAATTCTCTGCTTGGATTCTCAACCCTTTGAAATTGAGCACCTTCGGATCTTGCCCACTGAACTGGTGCGGGTTGTTGTTGCTCCGTCTTCACCGAAGCAATTTTCTTAGGCATTACAATATGGAGAAGGCCAGTAGCAGCAATAAACTTAACAATAATTTCATTTGCATTGCCGTCCTTGTGAATTTTGATTTCCTTGCTAAAACGAATCAGTTTTGTCCCATCGACCGGCGTTCTCCAGTAATCCTTAGGGTTCCATGGTTGCTAACATAGACCTTAATTTGCTCTCTTTTGAATCCCATCACATGATGAGAATTGTCGAAGTTCCTTTTATGTGACAACAAAAACTAGTAAACAAGCTTTCTATATTGACACAGATTAATTGTGAAAAGATTTAACAAAAGAAAGATAAAATATAGAGAAATAAAAAAATATCTTGCTTCTTCACTTAGTTGATTCTCTTCTAATATTTTCTTAATTTTATATTCTTATATAAATTTATCCGCAAATTCATGATCAAAAGACAGTCCAATTGTACATACATACAAAAATATATTTCCAGAGTGAACATTGTAAATACTGTTAGAGTTAGTATGTTAGAAACCATAGTTTTAGATTTTAGTATTTAATTTTAATTTTTAATAAAATTAATTTTTTATTTTATGAGAATTTTAATGAACAATGTATGTATTTCATTATTTATTTAATGATGTGCACATGTGTTTTTTTATTCTACATAGTATTTAATTTAATGTATAGAATTCGACTTATACACGGAAAATAGATTAAAGGTTCTTATGGAATATAAGTTTTTTGGTTCACAATTTAGATGGAATTGGATAATTCATCGGTACGATTATAGCACAGAGTTTTAGTAGACCTGTCTTGGTTACATGAAACAGATAATAGCGTCGTCTATTATTCCGACTCACTATGTTAGTACACTTAGTGTATATTGAATAGGACCAAGTTTGGGTTATTAATTATATACTGATTTTATAAATTAATTTACACTCAATGGTTATTATGAGTACTTATACTTTTAATCCCAAAATAATTATTATTTACGTATATTTAATATTCGTTATTTTGATTCATTAGAGGGTGGGATCTTGTATGAGTCTATAATATCGGTGAGTTGCTTAACGATATTAATTATATGGTAAATATTAATTATTGAAGGAATCCACATTTCGAAAGATCGAAATTGTCGATACCCCCTTAAGAAAACTTATAAGTTTTGACCGAACCAAACCATGTAGATAGATTTTATAATCCGACAATTAAATAAGTTAAGCAGAATGTCTTAAAGAATTTATTTAAAAAGCTAATTAAATATAATTGTCAGTAATTTAATTTAATCGGCAAGTATCAAGAATCTTAACGTGGAGAGAATAAATAAGCACTTAATAATAGAAATTTAAATATTCAGTTTTGAGAATATGGCTAGGCGTGCAATTATAATTCTTTAGTGGAATAAATTATAATTAATATTTTTATGAAATTGTTTCGAGGTTAAGGTGAATTTTTATAATTACATTGGGAGCCCAAATCATATATACTCTATAGGTCCATGCTATAGCCTTTTTATATGTTTTTATAAAACCTGATGCGAGAATTCATATTATTCAATCAGCGATTAGGTGGTTAAGGTTTCTACGTTCTTTGAAAATCCTAAGTTTAATCACGAATGTTTTGAAGAGCATGATTGATTAAAGTTCACAGTTTGTTCATGTTTTGGATTCGAGAATACAATAGAAAGTTTGTGTTGAAGATTTGACTAGAAGTCAAAAATCGCGGCGAATCGTTGACTGAAAATTGTTGTAGTAACCGAAATCATCCAATTAGATTTCGAAATGTATAATCCAAAAACCAATTTGGGGAGTATTACCGGGTTTCATTTTGATTGTTCGATATTAAAAATTTTAATATGGAACCTATTTTGACGTTTGTCTATCTGGAAATTTTTTGACTAAAATTATAAACATAATTTTAGGATCTTGGTAGTTTGTCCCAACAATTGGTATTAGAGTCGTATTTAATTATGCATTATTTTATTATGAGTTCAAATAGATTTAGATTGTACTAATTCGGTTTTGTAAACAATCTAATTCTGATTTTTAATGGTCATTATTTATTTTGCATATTTGATTGCATGGTTTGAATGGTGATTATTAAATTAATATTTTTAACCACGATGATTTATTGTGGTAGATTGATTGTGAACTTCTCGAAAGTATATGATCAATATAAAAATTATTATTTTTTAATTTTTGTTTTTATTTCTTGATTATATGTAATTAGAAAAAAAAATTGAAGAAAAAAACTTGCAAGATAGGTGGCGGAAGAATTCTTAGGCACCAAGCATGGAATGCCTTGTGGGATCATGATAATAAGGATGATCATGGATCCGGGAGCATTAATTATTGGAACCATGAGCAAAGCTAAAGTCAGTGGGTTATTTTGGATGGTAATTCATGATTGTTAAAAGTTGTTTTCAGGAAATCATATCACGTGAATCAAGGCTTTGTTTTGGAATAAAGTGCCACGTGTGTTATAGCCTTGGATAATCACTTTTGATTTTTAGTTCAAAGAAAAACAAAAGCCACGGTCTAGAATTAATTAAAAAGGCGCAGCAAGCGCATTTTTGCAAAAACAAAGATGCGGCTACAATAGCGCACAAGGCGCGCAGTGAGAAGCCACAGCGCGCGGTGCACACAGCGGTGTGTGGTGGCGCGGGTGACGGGTGCAAGCCACCACGCGGTGGGCTGCAGTGATGCATGGCCTGACAGGGACGATAACAGTATTTTAATATGACTGTGATTTGTAGTAGCTGAATTCTGTAAGATTTTTAGTTCATTACAAAGTTTGACAGATTCAGAAAATTAAAATTTTAATTCTAATAAGATTGAAGGTTTTCTAGATGAACAAAAATTCTTTGGCTAAAGAGTTATAGATCGACCATAAAAGTCAGGATATAATGCATTTATTTATTTAGTTAAATGCATTGATACTTTTACTTCGGTTTATTTATTTCTGTTCAGTTTTAATTAATTTTGTTAATTCGAAATTAAATTTTTTTAATGAAAAAATAAAATTAATTTTTTAAATAATTTTTAAAGAGAATTTTACACATTTTATTTTGTTATACTAAAACATGTTTAAAGATATTTTTTTGTTAAATTGGATATCTTGAAAAACGTAATGGTTAATTTTGAATTTTTTAAATTAATTAAAAGAATTTTAATTTTAATAAGTTAAATTTTTTTCAAAATATATGTAATAAAAAATAAAATAAAATTCTTGGTTGTTATTTAAAATTAATTTTTTAAATAAATAAAATTTAAAAATTTTATTTATTACACATAAAAACGCGTAAAGATGGTTTAAAAACTGGAATCTTTTTCAACATGTAGTTTTCAAAAATTATAAATTTATTTTAATTAAATATATTTTATAACTCTCAAAATATTTTTAAAACTAAGTAGGTAAAAAAATTTATACACAGATTAATCCGGCGGTCTTCATTGCTAGTTCGTAAGTGATATAATTAATTTTGCGTGTTGGTATTAGGGCCTTTCTCCCAATCGGACAAAATTAATTACGAGATCACCGGTACGGATCTTCTTTAACGATAATTCTAGATAATTGTTAGTGTGAATTACTTCTTCATATGAAGGAAATCAATTGATTCGGGATTAAGTGATAGTATATATTTAGTTGTAAATAATAGTATTCTCTCTATCTGAGTCATTACTATCATTTATAAGATCGAAATTACGTCAGCTATTTAATTTTACTTGGCACGATCTGTTGCCTAGATAGTAAAATTAATAAGAATTTACCTGTTTAGATAAATGATGAATAGTAGACGTTGTTCTCATAGGGCATGCTATTCACAGTATATCAGGTTGTTGGAGAATTTTTTTTTAAATGGTAGAGAGAATCGATTTTAAAATAAAATTCAAAAATTTGCTCATCATAATTAGTGGTTTTTAATTATGTTATTATGATGATTAAAATGATTTTTAATCAACTCGCGGTTATACTAAAAAAAAACTTATGGGTCCTAATTATGTTGACTCGAAAAGGGATATAAATATAGTTTTAACTACTGAGGGTATTCTAAGGTTGCCAAGAACTGTGTTTATTTTTTAAAGGGTTCTTCTTTTAAGCTGAAAGGCAAGAAGAAGAAAAAGGTTCAGAAATAATGTGACACTGTTTCCAAGGTAGTTAGTAGGCCACGGACTAGTGTGAAAAAGCTGAAAGAAAGATATTTTTACTTCAACCAAACAAAGCACTGGAAAAGGAAATGTATAGTTTATCTTGGCAAGCAGAACAACAAAGATAATTTCTGTTCACTAATTGTGAAAACATATTTAGTAGTGTTATCTACTGGTACCTGGTGTGTAGAGATGGAAGTCACTAATCATGTCTGCAATTCATTACTAGAGTTCTAAGAAATCTAATAATTTAATGATGGAAAAATTTACCTGCACATGAACAATAATACAAGGGTGATAGCAGTCGCAGTGGGAGAAGTCACTCTCAGTTTGAATAGATATCGGGTTTTAATATTGAGATATTGTCTTTATGTACCGTCCATTAGAAAGAATTTAATTTATGTTTTCAGATTGGTTAAAGACGAATATTCAGTTTATTTTAATAACTTTGCGGTTATTAAAGATAATAAATGATTTATCTATTTTAGTATATTGGTGGATGATCTTTATGTTATTACTCTAATATCTCATATACTGCAACTGAATGAATTGAATAATAAATCTAATTCAGCATTTAAGAGAAAAGAATCTTCTTTAATGAACCAAACGTATCTTTGGCACTTATGCATTGGTCATATTATTCTGAGAAGGATAAATATACTAGTAGAAGATGGACCTTTGGGTTCATTAGAAGTGGAGGTACTTTCAATTTGTGAATTCTGCTTGGAGACTAAAATGATTAAGAGACCGTTTTTGGTTAAAGACTATAGAGTTAAAAAACTGTTAAAACTGGTTTACTCTGACTTATGTGGGCCTATGACTATCCGAGCTAGAGGAGACTTTAACTATTTTGTCACTTTTATTGACGATTACTCAAGGTATGAATGCATTTACTTGATGCACCATAAATTTGAATACTTTGAGAAATTCAAAGTATTTAAGGCGAAAATGGAGAAGCGTCTGGAAAAATGCATCAAGACACTTTGGTCTGACCGTGGTGGTGAGTACCTTTTTGGAGAGTTGAGGAATTATTTATCATAGGAGGGGATTATATTCCAGTTGACTGCACCGGGACTCGACAGCAGAATGATGGTGTAGCAGAAAGAAAGAATATGACTCTTATGGAAATGGTGAGGTCTATGATGAGTTATTTGGAGTTACCTGATTCGTTTTGAAAATTTGCATTAGAGATATCAACTTATATTCTGAATTTGATACTTTCTAAATCAGTACCTTTTACTCCCACAGAATTGTGGATCAGACGCAAGCTTAGTCTAAAGACATATTCGAATTTAAGGGTATCCAGAACACGTGTTGAAAGGGAACACGGATAAGTTGGAATCGGAAATGAAAATCTATTTCTTTGTTAGAAATCCCAAGGGAACGAAAGGAGGCTTATTTTATAATCCTAAGAATTAGAAGGTCATTGTTAGTGCCAATACCCGATTCTTGGAAGGGAATTATGTAATGGATCACATGCCTAAGAGTAGAAATATTTTGAAAGAGCTGAGAGAAAATACTAGTAGTACGGTAGAAGCACTATGAGAAAGTGTCATCGATATCCCATTGCCTCGTCGTAGTGGGAGGATTATCGAGACACGTGCGGATTCTGAACCAGATCAAGGCGCTACCATTAACATGTTGGTTTCACAACCAAATGAGCATATGGGTAATTGTGCACAGAGATCAGAATCAGTACAGCGTGTTACTGCTAACACAAACACATGTAGTGCCTCGTTGCAGTGAGAGAGTTATTCATCAACCCAATCGGTATATGTTCTTGGGAGAGTCTTTTAATAGGATTCTAGAAGAACTGGATACTGGACCCTGTGACTACAATGAAGCACTCCAAGATAAAGATGCATATTTATGAAAAATGGCTATGAACTTAGAGATGGAGTCTATGTACTCGAATTAGATCTGAAAACTTGTAGAACCACCCAAAGGGATAAAATTCATCGGATGTAAGCGGATCTATAAGTGGAAGAGAGGAGCATACGAGAAGGTAAAAGCATTCGAAGCTAAGCTTGTTGGAAAATGGTTTACTCCGAAAGAAATGATCGATTATGAGGAGATCTTTTCGCAAGTAGCCATGTTTAAGTCTATCCAGATTCTCTTATCTATTGCGGCTTATTTTAATTACAAAATTTGACAAATGGATGTCAAGACAGCTTTACTTAACGGAAGTCTTGATGAGTGTATCTATATAGTACAATTAGACGGTTTCATAGCAAAGGGCCATGAGTACATGCTGTGCAAACTTAAAAGATCTATTTATGAACTTAAGCATGCATCTAGGTCTTGGAACACTCAATCTTTTGGCCATTAAATCTTATGATTTTGATTAAAATCCTGACGAATCATGTATGTACAAGAAGTGTGAAGAAAGCGTGGTGGTATTTCTAGTACTTTATGTTGATAATATCTTACTCATCGAAAATGATGTGAGAATGTTATCTTTGTGAATGCATGGTTATCTGGTCAGTTTGATATGAAAAATTTGATAGAAGCTAATCACATCATCGGGATCAAGTTTATGCGAGATTGAGAACATAGAATGTTGGGCTTATCACAAGCTACTTTTAATGATACCGTTCTTACTCGTTTTAGCATGTAGGATTCCAAGAAATGGTTTCTTCCTTTTAGGCATGGAATTACTCTATCCAAAGCTCAATTTTTTAAGACACCGAATGAGATAGAGAAGATGAAGGCAGTTTCTTATGCTTCAGCAGTAAAAAGCCTCATGTATGCTATATTTTGCACTAGACCCGACATCTGTTTTGCCATTGGCTTGGTTAGCAGATATCAGTCTGATAGTTCAGGCAACCCAAGAGGGGGTGAATTAGGTTTTAAAAGATAATAACAATTTTAATTTTTTTTTCAAAATCTTTTAATTTCTCAAACAGATATAGCGATATATATGACAGCAGGAAATTATAGAGGTTAAGGAGAAGAAAATTGAACAAAACACCAAGATTTATAGTGCTTCAGTTTCTTCCAAGTCTACGTCCACTCCTTAAGACTCCTCTTGAGAATATCCACTAAGATTGAATACTTCATAGGCGCATTCAAAATCTTTTTACAGCCTCAAGAAAGATCCTACAAAATAATATCTATTTTTTTAAATCTCTCTTGAGCTCGTCTTTAAAGAGGATTACTCACTCTCTTAAAGGACTAAGGGCGACTCATCCTCTAATATAATAAATGTGAGAATCAAAGATTCACTAATTCACTCTCTTTACAAATGATGGGAAATAAATGAACAAGAAAGAGCGAGAATTGGCTGGAGGAGTAAATGAGTAATAAATGCTTTCTTGAAAATTTTAAACTTTAGATTCAAGCAATAGAATAGTGTCCAGATCATTGAAGCTTTGAAAATTAACTTCTTATATAGCCATCTGAAGTAAATTACTGTTGGTGGGTTGGTGGAGGCAATTAATGTTCTAAAATCCAACCATTGGAACCAGCGCGAGAGTTGAAATCTGTCGCAAGTGTCGACTCAAAACTATTTTGTGTCGACACAAAATATCTAGGGCTTGATTCTTCAAGTGGTTGTGTAGACTCATATCTTCGTTGGTGTCGACCCAACTTCTGCTTTTACCTCATCCACATAGTGATGTCGACTCATGGATCATTTGGTCTCGACCCAATGCATTTCTTTAGATTTCTAGGTGAGACTTTGGTGTCAACTCATAATCGTTTGGCGTCGACTCAAAAAGTTACAGTCAGTCTCGGGACTTCTACAGTCAACTCATCTTCGTTTGGTGTCGACTCAGAAACTTTCTGACAGTCTCGACTGTTTTGGTGTCGACTCAACTTCATTTGGTGTTAACCTAAAACTCTTACTTTTGAAAGGAACATTTGTGTTGACTCAACAAACTTTGGTGTCGACTGTTGTTGACTTGGAATTGAGAAATGACTTGTACTTCTGGTGTCGACTCATTTTGTTTCCTGGATGGTGTTTTAGTGTCGACTTATGTGAATTTGGTGTCAACCCAAAAACTCGAAGTCTAGAACTCAAAGGATCATTTGGTGTCGACTCAAAATACTTTGGTGTTGACTCAAAATGAATCCTGGTCCAATACTGAAGGTGTCGACCCAAAATCATTTGGTGTCGACTCGTTTGAGTTCCTGAAATGTCCTAAACAAAGATGTTAGGGTGTTAACTCAATTTCTTAATGGTGTCGACACACTTGAGAGTTTCAATCTTACTTTGCCTCAAGGTATTGACTCAAATATCAATTTATGTCGACAAAAAATGTTTTTACTCAGAACACTGAGTATTAGCCCATTTGATACAATGAGTCAGTACAAATAACATAAGGTGTCGACTCATTTGTTATGAGGTGTTAACACTAACATTTTTAGAAATAATTAAATATAATCTTTTTAAATCAATTTAATTAATAAAATAAATTATGAAAATCATCAAAATTTAATTAAAAAGTCCTTAGGCTAACATAGGCTAATTCAGGGCAGGAGTATTGGATAGTAGTAAAACATATAATCAAGTACCTGAAAAGGATAATGAATTATATGTTGGATTACTAGACATATGGTTTAGTACCTTTGAGGTACACAGACTCAGATTTTTAGTGACATAAGGATTCTCAAAAATTTACTTCGAGATATGTGTTTACCTTGGAGGTGGAACACATTGAGAGTAAATATCATTTGATATAAGAAATTGTACAAAGAGGTGTGTAGCCGTGGCCAAGATTGCATCGACAGACAATTTTGCAGATCTTTTTACAAAGAGTTTACCGGCTAAGACTTTTGACAATCATGTAGAGGGCATGAGAATCAAATGTATGGCAGTATAGCTTTGAGTATAAGTAAGAGATTATTAGAGTTGTATACTAAAAACCATGGTTATAGATTTTAGTATTTAGTTTTATTTCTTAATAAAATTAGTTTTTTTATTTTATGATAATCTTAATGAGTAATATATGTATTTTATTATTTATTTAATGTTGTGCATGAGTGCCTTTTATTATATATAATATTTAATCCGGTGTGTAGAGTTTGACTTACACACGAAATACTAGATTAAAAGTTCTTGTAGAATATAAGTTTTTAGGTTCACAGTTTAGATGGAATTGGACAATCCACCGGTACGACTGTAACACAGAGTTTTAGTAGACCTGTCTTGATTACAAGGAACAGATAATAGCGTCGTCTATTGTTCCGACTTCTTATGCTGTACACTTTGTGTGTATTGAACAGGACTAAGTTGGGGTAATTAATCTTATACTGATTTTATAAATTAATTTACACCACATGATTATTATGAGTGCTTATACTCTTAATCTCGAAATAATTATTATTTACGTATATTTAATGTTCGTTGTTTTGATTTATTAGAAGGTGCGATCTTGTATAGGTCTATAATTTCGGTGAGTTGGATAACGATATTTACTATATGGTGAATATTAATTATTGAGAGAATTCATATCCCGAAAGATTGGGATTGACGATATCCCGTTAAGAAAACTTATAAGTTTTGACCGAGCCTAATCTTGTAAGTAAATTTTATAATTCGGCAGTCAAATAAGTTAAACGGAAGGTCTTAAGAAATTTATTTAAGAAGCTAATTAAATATAATTATCAGTAATTTAATTTAATCGGTGAGTATCAAGAATCTTAACGTGGGGAGAATAAATAAGTATTTTTTTAATAAGAGCTCGAATATTCAGTTTTGAGAATATAGCTAGGAGTGCAATTATAATTCTTTAGTAGAATGAATTATAATTAATATTTTTATGAAATTGCTTATCGGTTGAGGTAGATTTTCATAATTACATTGGGAGCCCAAGTCATATATACTCTACAGGTCTCTACTGTAACCTATTTATATGTTGTTATAAAACTTGATGCAAGAATTCATATTATTTAGTCAGTGATTAGGTGGCTAAGGTTTTTACGTTCTTTGAAAATCCTAAACCTAATTAAGAATGTTTTGAAGAACACGATAGATCAAAATCCACACTTTGTTCATGTTTAGTATCCGAGAATACAGTAGAAGGTTTGTATTGGAGATTTGACTAAGAGTTAAAAATTACGGCAGATTATTTACTGAAAATTATTATAGTAACTGAAATCATCAAACCAGATTTCGAAAGGTATTGTCCTAAAACTAACTTTGGGAGTATTACTGGGTTTTATTTTAATTATTTTATATCAAATGCTTTAATTTGGAGCCTGTTTCGGCATTTGTTTGTCCGGATATCTTTTGACTAAAATCATAAACATAATATTAGGATCTTGACAGTTTTCTTCAACAAATACTACCTCATAAATTCACTTCATGGAAAATTATTGATATATCCACATTTATTCATGGATAAAATTAATAAGGTGTACTATGGGTAATTATCTCTTTTATGATTGAATGAGAATGGAAGACACACTTTTACCACATACAGAAAAATAAATCTCATACCAATTACAAAATTCGGACTCTTGTGGTTATGAGAACACGTTTTTAGACACACACACACACAAAATAATTTAAGTTTTTGTCAATAAAATCTTGATTTCTATGGTTAATTGCATAATTATTTCTCTAAAAAATAAATCAAATAACATATCTAAGTAATCTATTGGGTTGATAAACGTTCGTGTCGCTCTATGCTAGAGATATGTGTAAATTTCTAAGACAATGTATTTTGGGCCAAACAACAGGCAATGAATGGTTGGGATAGAGTGTCTTCTACTCTATATCTAGGGTTTGTTTATTATTTTATTTGATTTATATATAATTGGTTTTGAGTGAGGTTAGGAGCCTAATTAGTAATCAATTTATATAGGATTTATGAGTTTTTAGGTTTTCATGTGTACTTATAAATATGACAATTGTCAGCTAGAGCTTTAGGGTTAGAGTGAAAATATTAGAGAGATTAGCTGATGAAAAAAAGAGAGTTGATTGTACATTTTTACAAACAACATAGTAAATTTTTTATCTCTCACTCATGGACGCAAGTCGGCGTGAGTCGAACCATGTAAATTCTCGTGTGTTGATTTCTTTCTCGATTTTTGTGTGTGAATATTTTAATTCCAGTTACATTCGAGAATTGGTGATTAAATCCCAATGAGTAGTATGAGAGCCGACAACTAATGATTCAAAGTCTTGATACGTCATCGGAGAAAGGTATAATTTTTAATCTCATTCGATTTGCTCACAAAAACAGAAAAAAAGCTAGCATCGTGCAACATTGTTCGGCGAATAGAGAAGTGCATGATTAAAAGTTTATTAATGTAGAAGTAAGTTCTTTTATTTTGAAAAAATCGAAATGGAGAATTGATGCTGTGTGTCTAAAGCCTTGTTTTGGTATTAGGTTGTTTGATTCACCCCAGCAGAGATCCCAATTTTAGAAGCTTTACACAGTAACAGATTTGGAAATAACCTAAGGAGTAAAGGACTTGTGATCGAGTGAGGTGTAAGCATGAAATCATCAACTATATGCCATATCAACTCGTACATATAGCAAAAAAGTTTAAAGAAAAGGTATCTCTTATGATTTTTTAGCGCTGTAGATTCATCGGAATAGTCAAAATTTTTAGATTTTGCACTTTTTAATTGGATTGGATAATGCTACTTTTTGGTAGCATTACTAGATTATATGTCCGATTCTCATGCATAGATTTTTATCTCTTCTTGCATGGTTTTCATCCACTCATTCTTCTGTTCATGTTCAACTACTTCTTGATAACTGTAACACTCCGGTCCGAACTCTAGTAGTAACCACCTAGACTATAACAACTCAGCCCGGATCTTAGTTGTAACAAACCAGACTATAACTACCCGTGAAGCGATCTAGTCCAAACCCTAATATTAGCGATAGATAGATAATAAAATCCTAGGTTGCTATATGAACAAGAGAAACCCTAATCAACCAAAAATCCTAATTCGACCTGAAAACCCTAAAAGAGACCAAATACTCAGAAAAGTCCTAGAATAGCTTAAATTAGGTAAATAACATAAAATATTAAATTAAAAATTAAAAATTAAAATTTCTCATAAATATGGTAAAATGACCATTTTGTCCATACTACAGCAAAAAGTCCTAAAATTTCAAAATTTGACACATAGATACCCAAAATTAGATATTTATACACAATTAATTAATTAAATACAAAATAACAACAAAATGACAAAATTACCCTTGCATGGCCGGCCACCTAGGAGAATGTGCACAAAAAGCTATTTTTGCCTTTTTAAGCTTAAAAATGAGAAAAAGATGTATAAATTAAGTATTATTTTGACATAATACTTTTTATACAAGTAATATACATAATAATATAATAATATAGGTCAACAAAAATAAACAAATGATTATTTAAAATCTCTACACAATAAATAAGTTAAAATTTTAATTTTAGTCAAACTAACTTAATTTAACTTAAAAGTCTATACTTATTTAATTAATTACTATCAAAATTATGATAAATCATGAAAAGACTAAGTTAATTATAAATACACCAATATAGTAGGTTTTAATAGGTTTAGACACCAAAAGGTATATAAAATTAACATTTTATGCATTTTTCTTCACAAAAATGTACCAAAATACACTTTAAAATCCTAATTAAATGCAAAATCTGTTTTGTCAGCTCCAAACACTGCCATGACCGAAATTACACCTGCCCAATGTCTGATTTTGTAAGTCTCAAGCCACTCCCACCTCCCATGCAACCAATAAGAGTTTAAAAATTTTAAATTTTAATTTCATGTAATAATTATCCTCTATTTAAAAAATTTTCTATAAAAAAAATGCACAAATCCCCCTTTTCCCTACATGTATTTCGGCCACAAGAGAGTGTGAGAGAGAGGTCCCAAATTTCTCGTAAGTGTTCTCAAGAAAGAAGGAGAGAAGAAGGAAGAGGGAAGGAGAAACTAGGAAGAATCAAGGAAGAAAGCTCTAAAGCCAAGTTCTATTTTCCTTCAATCTTTGTAACATCAAAAGAAGTAAGAAACTCCCTTAAATCTTCTAGTATTCTCCCTTAAGATAACTCTCATTCCATCTCTTTAACAAACCTTAAGAAAAAAAAATGAAGAATAACTCAAAAAAAGGTGTTGTAGATGCAAATAGTGGATTGTTAGGGTAAGATTGTGCTTTGTATGTGCTTGCATGTGTATATTTTTTAGTTTTATAGTTTAAACATGTTCTGAAATTTTGGTTTATATGAGTTTAAGACATGCATGCAAAAAAAATACATAAAAAATGCACACCACATAAGCTAAGCAACAAAAACCCTTGATAACCTAATTTTCTAGGCTTGCCTACCTTCTGTCACCAACTTTAAGACATCATAACTAAATGTAGAAAAATGGTATTAAAGTTATTTTTTGTCCCAATTTATATTTTTGAGTTCTCTTTTATAAAAAATTAGTTTGAAGTTATTTCGTTGAGTATAACTCTAGATGTGTCATTTTTGCCAAAGAGTGTCAGATCATGACCACTCTGAGTTGCAGACTTAAAAATTCTAAGTTAAAGTGATAACCAAGCTTGGGTTAAAACATAGAACTTGTCGAGGATATATATATCTTTATATCCACAAAAAATGAGCCAAAAATATGAAGTCATGTTAGGTCAAAATACCTTCCAAATTCACTATTGAGGTTTAGTGATTGACAGACCTCTCTGTCACATACTTTTGTGAGACCCAAAATTTAACTTTTTAGAAGCCAAATCCAAACGTGGTAAACATGAACATTGTAACTAACATATTAAATTAAATATTGAGCAAAAATACGCTCAAAATACCCTCATATGATACCCCAAAGACTTTGATCACTCTCTATTAAAAGCACATCCTGCAAACCCCTTTTAGGCTGACTGAATCTTTTTTATAAATTGGACAAAATCTAATACTTTTTCCAAACAACTTGCCTTTGAAAAAAACATAAAACTTGTAGGGAACACCTTAAACTAAAACCTCACCAAATATAAGACCTAGAGCCATTGAATTGATGCCCCAAAATAGTGACCAATAGAGGCCCAATTTTTGTATTTTTCTCTGCAAAATGCTGAACGATTTTTACTTAAATAAAATAAATGACCCCCGTGCCGTAGGATCTAACCTTAGTGATAAACATAAAAATTGTAAAACATATTTTTATCTAAGTGGTGTTAAAATATTAGAAATTAAATCTTGGTGTAAGTACTTAAAAATACTGTCGCAACTTTAAAACTAGTAATTAAACTTTTAGCTAAAATTGGCTAAGTGTTCGAATAACGTGTTACCTATGGAACTTCAGTGTGTGGACTTTATATGAACTTTTTAAATAATTAGTATATGAAAATGATATTTTTGATGAAATAAACTCATGCCGATGGTTCGATTCTTTGTCACATAAATTATGGTTATGCATCGCATGCTTGTTCTTGATGCTTTAGCAAGTTGTACCATGTGCCATACTATATTTATATGTCATGCTTTGATTAATTGTACACAATGAGCATATTGCACATCATGAACATTCTTACATGTCATCTTGGGTTATCAGAGTTCCTTTCGTATCCTTCAATTGGGTTGGGTGACGTGGAAATCGTTTATTCAATGGTTGTGGATGTAGGACGTTCCTGGTTGCTATCTTTGATATTGAATTGGAGGTTTTAATTATAAAAGAGAGATTTAGGCACCATGGATTCGTCACTAGCTTTATTTAGACTTTGGGTTGATCCTTAACGAGTATTCTAGTACTTAATGCGGGACCATTGGCATGTATAAAGGTGGCTGATAAACTGGGTGGTCCGCCCCCACGCCATTGCCATTGAGTAAAACGGTTGAGGCATGTAACAAAGGCAATCATTTACCTTTTGCAACGAGGTTAGGATAGGTTAAGTGATCAATGTACCATCAATTTTACTCTGTAATTCCCAACGTGGAATTCATGATACCGTTCTGGAAGTACTTTGGGTTAGGCATCTACATTGCATTCATCTACATCACGCACTTGCACTACTGTTCTTATATGCGCTTGTCCTGCTGAAATTGATAAATTGTCTATATCTCTGCCCCCTTAAATTTGTATTGGGTATTATACTATATGTATTGTAAGATATCTTATTGTGAGTTTGTTAGACGGTTTAAAAAATTTTCTTCTGGGCTCCGGCTCATGGCATTCGTGCCACAGGTAAAGAAGAAGGACCTTTTGAGAAAGGCATATTCGTTGAGAAAGAAGACTACGAAGATAGGGGAGAGTGGCAGGAGTCGGTTAACCCCAATGCTGCAGCTTAAAGACGTAAGATGTGTACTTTTTGGATCTTTTGTTTATTTTTCATGGGCATATTGTAACTTGTTGAAATTTTCTGGATGACTGTAATTATTAAGTATTTTGAACAAACTCTGAACCATTAATGATATAGTAACTATCTTATGTATCTATGAGTATTCGACTAGAATACGTCCCTTATTTATAGTTACATATATCCCGACGTACCCGAAGAATGGGGCGTCACTAATGGTATTAGAATCTAGGTTTAGTGAACCTTTAGGCCTTGAAAAATGGGAGATTGCGAGTTCTGTAACGTAGAAACTCTGTAGAGTGTAAGTATTTTATCACGTATAATTTTAATAACTTAAAATCTTTACTTTAGGATTTTCTCTATCTTTCTTTCTTTAGGATGGCGTCCGACCCAGAACTAGTCGAGAAACCATGGGCAGCATCGGAACCTAAAGACCCAGATCCCGAGGAAGAACCTGCTGAAGAGCAAGACCCAGTAGACGTGTTTTCATTAGCATGGATATTTTCGGATGAATGGCCAGCGTAGGGAGAGGAAGAGGTCGAGGAAGTAGTAGCAAACGAAGAACCTGACATAGTAGGGGACGAGGTAGACTTCAAAGAAGACGATGAGGAGGGACTTGAGGACGACGATGAAAACGAGGAGCGAACCATCGCTTTCTTTTATGATCCACTAGAGGCGCCACTGCCCGAGTCAGAAGACGACAAAGAGACAGATGCAACAATCTACTAGAGCTGCCCAAACTATTCCAAGGACTACCGTATTGGCGAGTGGGTTTATGCCCGAGTATTCTTAGAAACGACAAAGAGGTGGTAGAAGCTGGAATCTTTCCCTTGATTTATCCGTTAAAGGTTCTAGGAAAACACAACGAAACAGCATACCAAATGGGAGTACCGCCAGGGTTTAAAGAGCGACTTAGAGATTTGGTAAAGACCTGATGGCTGCAGACGACAATGCCGAGAGATAAACGAGGGATCGTTGACCTATGCAGCTCAGATATCAACTTCAATGATCCGAAGACTTATGAAGAGGTACCGGTGGCCATCATAGATAGAGCTCGTAGAGGGCGAGGGAACATTTGGTATGTGGAGGTTCAGTGGCGTTACTATGGCATTTATGAAGCAACTTGGGAACACGAAGCAGTTGTCCGCCACTTCTATCCGCATCTATTTGTTTAGGCCTTAGCATGCTAGGCATTGCATCTTTCCTTCATTGGATAATGTATGTGTGTTATGTGAACTCTTGAAAAACTTTGTACTAGTTAGGTGTTTGGATGAAATGTAAGTGTTCGTTGTTAAATTCTTTATAAACTATCTCCAAATAATAAGCTATTTCATAATCTCAAACTAAAATCTACAATATCCCAAGAAACATGAAAACAATTAAAAAATGAAAGCAACTCCCAAATCTCAAAACTTTCTTAGGATAACTAATAGACGATCAAACCACCGATAAATTGACTAACCCCTAGATGATAAGGCACTAGGAGTAGCCTAAGTTTTGAAGAAAACACTGTTAAAATCCCGCAATTTCACCCTTACGAGTTTTTTTTCCCAAACCCCTGTATTAACTTCTATACCGGTTAGAATTCTTTGCCTATCTTTCCTTCTAATAGCACCGGTCCGCAACAATGCTACCTAGTAACATTCGTAGGTAATCCTTCACCATCATTCATTTCCTGACTTCAATACTTTGTCTGACTGAAGCAATTTTGTGAACTCTTGAAATCCCAACCTGGGGAGTTGACTTGGATGCTTGAATTGAAATACGTTAGGCCGGCGTAATTTCAAGGCAAATATCCATTTTGGATACTCGTTGCTTAAACATACCTTTTGTCAAAGTATGATACTGCACAGATTGGTCAGGAGAACATCCTCTTTGTAATATTCATTAATTGCTGATTTCTTATCTCTAGTGCATCTAAACTTCAATCGACCTCTCGACTCGAACCAATGATGATTGCTTTAACTAGGACACCTTGCCTAAATTCAACCTATTCCTAAATCATCTGGGTTTCGCCCTAAGTTACTCTAGTCCCAGTTATGTTTTGTACCATTCGAAATCTTTATCTAAACGCTTATCTAGTCACTGCCTTATGGTCACCTTATTTGAAATCGATAAAATTGAGCTGACCATCCTTATTGAACTCCACGTATGTTTTTGCCCGTTAATCCTCAAAACCCTGTTTCGTAGATCTATGAATGACTACGACGAATGTCGGGATAGTACATTATTAGGCTTTAACGCTTTCACGGAAGATTAGGACAATGCACGAAACCCTCTTAACGCCTCTTCGAATCGTGAGGTAACCTTTCCTCAACATTACGACTCAAAGTATTGTCGACGTCCGCATTTAACAAAGCTTTGAAGATTGAGACCCCCGACTGCAAGAATGGTTAAGTAAGGGTTTACTCAACTGATTACACATTTTCAAAGGACCCGATAAGTAGAACTATACCATCAACAATCTATAGTTAGAAACAACAGCTTCACACTAAGGGACTCATGACATCACTATGTGACAAAGTTTGGACTTTCGTAGACTAGTTCACAGTGGACCCACACATCCAATAGATTGGTAAGCAAAAGATTCGTACCAACAATAGAGAAGTGGAAAACAAGAGACAACCTCAAGCTCAGGATATCCTTAGTATGCAAGTAACGGGAGAGTATTTGTACGCTTTAATATTCACGCCAGCCTTTTAGAATTCGAATCCTTCCATCCCCACCTTTAATAAAGAATTTGACAACAACCGTGAGCATCGGGACCCGGATGGGAAATTAACCATCAAATCACAACGGATCACGTGACTCAATATTTTCCTCAGACATACCTTTTATCCCATTCAATTGCCATAGAGTGACCAACCACCAGAGAAAAATGACCCAGTTAATGGAATAAACCTCCAAACCCTGCATACCAGTACGTGAAGGACAACGGCAGAAGCCAAGAGAAATGATACAACACTTACAAAGACTAAAATAGGAACAAAAGTATATGATTATGGACTTCGTCACCAGGATCGTCAAAGATTGCATTAGGAGCATAACGACATTCGAGTTACAATAGGTTGCCTCATCAAAAAAATCACTCACTTTCTATTGGTTAAATCTCATGACACATCGGAAGTTACAAGCAAAAGAACACCCGTAAGTTCTGCACCAACATAAGTTTCCTACTATACCTAACCAAAACCCGCATCTCGCCTGGGCTATCTAAACACCCGGTTCTAAACCATCAAAAGTATGTTAAGAGTATGAATAAGGGAAATTAAAAGAAGCTCTTATCTTCGGTCAAGACCTGCTTACAACAAACAGCTCTCGTGCTAGCTTTTACTACCATATAAGCTTTTGTGAGAGCACAATACTACGAGATTATCAATATACGAAATAGAAATAGAGAGGAACTGATTCGTCGGAATAGATCTCCGCTAGTCAACAAAGTGAGACCCGAAATGAAATAACAGAAATTCATATAGAACCCAGAAAAGTTGCCCTACGTTGACAATCTACGGAAAAGAATGATAGAACCTCATTAAACAAGATTTTTATACTAATAAACAGATTGAGTGTTATGCTTTCACCTTACAAGTAGAACCAACTTTATCAAACAATTTGATGACCCTTTTTTCCTTTTCTCTCCCCTGAAGATGGCGGAACAAAGACAGAATCATGAGAGATCAGTAAGAGTAAATGGAACCAAAGAGGAAGTAGACGTCCCGAGCCTAGCACGAATCTTGCAAGTTATGGTAGCCAATTTAGATCAAACACAAGGGAAGGCACCCCAAGAAGGATCATGGTACTTATCGAACCTAAGGGTACAGAATATCCCAGCACCTGAGAAGAATAATATTTTCTAAACAATTGATGTTTGGATTAAGGCTACAAAGCAGCAACAACCAACTGTAAGAGCTTGTTACGGATGCAACCATCCAGAACATAAGATGATGCGCTGCTTGACAAGAATTGGAGAAGACAATCCAGGAGGACCACTACAGAATAACAAGAAGATCACACGCTTGGAACCTTACTCTCAAGATGACGAACGAGAACAACTAGGAAAAAGGACACCAAAATTAAACATTTGTTATCAATACCATAGGCTTGGACATAAAAGATCTGAGTGCCCACGCTGAAGAGGATTAAACTACAACCACCGTCAACCAGAACAGAGTTATAAGGATCAAAAAAAATTGTTGCAGTAAGGAACAAATTGTTTGAACAAGGTGGTGCAACCTGGCCAACCAAAGAGCGATGAGGGGAGTGTTCACCAATCACAAGAGCAAAAGGAGTGTTCGTTAATGATAGGAGGTACGCTCAATTCTGCAAACTCTAAGATATACGTTAGTTAGATTTGTTGCATTATCCCAGGAAAGGATATGCTTGAAGGACATAGGCTTTTAGGTTAGCACTAGTCAAAAATTCTTGCGCCACAAGTATATGACATGATCATTGAAAATTTCGTAGTGATCGATTTAAGAAATTAGTAAGATTAAACAAACGTTTTTCCCAAAATGTTAAACGTATCAATTTGACCTTATCTACAGCCTCAATAACGAAAAACTCATGGACACAACTTCAAAGAAACGAGATACAAGCAATAATCCACAGCCATTGGCACGAAATTTTGATGACGAAATTTATTTGAGGGGGGTAGATTGTAATAGTCCGGTCCGAACCATAGTAGTAACCACCTAGACTGTAATAACCCAGCCCGAATCCTACTTGTAACAGCCCGGACTATAACTACCCGTAGAGCGATCTAGTCCAAACCCTAGTATTAGCGACGGATAGATAATGAGAAGTTAGGTCACTATATGAACAAGAGAAACCCTAATCAACCTAAAATCCTATTTCGACCCGAAAACCCTAAAAGAGACCGAATACTCAGAGACAAAATTCTAATACTCAGAAAAGTCCCATAGTAGTTTAAATTAGGTAAATAACATAAAATATAAAATTAAAAATCAAAATTTCTCATAAATATGATAAAATGACCATTTTACTCATAGTACAGTAAAAAGTCCTAAAAATCTAAAATTTGACACATAGACAACCAAAATCAGATATTTATACACAATTAATTAATAAAATACAAAATAACAACAAAAATGACCAAATTGCCCTTGCATGGCCGGCCACCTAGGAGAATGTTCTCAAAAAATTAATTTTTTCATTTTTAAGCTTAAAAATGAGAAAAAGATATATAAATTAAGTATTATTTTGACCTAATATTTTTTATACAAGTAATATACATAATAATATAATAATATAGGTCAATAAAAGTAAAAAAATAATTATTTAAAGTTTCTACACAATAAATAAGTTAAAAAGCCAATTCTAGTCAAACTAGCTTAATTGAGCTTAAAAGCATACACATATTTAATTAATTGCTATCAAAATTATGATAAATCATAAAAATACTAAATTAATTATAAATACACTAATATAGTAGGTTTTAGTGGGGTTTAGACACCAAAAAGGTATATAAAATTTACATTTTATGCATTTTCCTTCATAAAAATGTACCAAAATACACTTTAAAACCCTAATTAAATGCAAAATCTGTTTTGTCTATCCCAAACATTGCCATGGCCGAAATTACACATGCCAAAGGTCTGATTTTGTAAGTCTCAAGCCACTCTCAACTCTCATGCAACCGATAAGAGTTTAAAAAATTCAAATTTTAATTTCATATAATAATTATCCTCCATTTTAATTTTTTTCTATAAAAACAAAGCACAAACACCCCTTTTCCCTACATGTATTTCGGCCACAAGAGAGTGTGAGAGAGAGGTTCCAAATTTCTCTAAGTGTTCTCAAGAAAGAAAGAGAGAAGAAGGAAGAGGGAAGGAGAAACTAGGAGGAATCAAGGAAGAAAGCTCTAAAGCCAAGTTCTATTTTCCTTCAATCTTTGTAGCATCAAAAAAGGTAAGCAACTCTCTTAAACCTTTTGATATTCTCCCTTAAGATAACCCTCAATCAATCTTTATAACAAACTCTAAGAAAAAGAAATGAAGAATAACTCAAAAAAGGCGTTGTAGATGTAAATAGTGGATTGCTAGGGTAATATTGTGCTTCGTATGTGTTTGCATGTGTACATTTTTGAGTTTTATGATTTAAATATGTTCTGGAGTTTTGATTTATATGAGTTTAAGACATGCATGCAAAGAAAATACATCAAAAATGCACACCACATAAGCTAAGCAACTAAAACCCTAGATAACCTAATTTTCTAGGCTTACCTACCTTCTGCCACCAACTTTAAGACATCATAACTAAATGTAGAAAATGGTCTTAACGTGATTTTTGTGTCCAGATTTATATTTTTGAGTTCTCTTTCATAAAAAAATGGTTTGAAGTAATTTCGTTGAGTAAAACTCCATATGTCTTATTTTTGCCAAAGAGTGTTAGATCTTGACCACTTTGAGTTGCAGACCTAAAAACCCTAAGTTAGAGTGAGAACCAAGCTTGGGTCAAACCATATAACTTGTCGAGGATATATATATATCTTTATGTCCACCAAAAATGAGCTAAAAATATGAAGTCTTGATTGGTCAAAAACACCTTCCAAAGTCACTGTTGAGGTTTAGTGATTGACAGACTTCTCTGTTACATATTTTTGTGAGACCTAAACTCTAACTTTTTAGAAGCCAAATCCAAACATGATAAACATGAACATTGTATCTAATATATTAAACTAAATACTGAGAAAAAATCGGCCCAAAATACCCTCGGATGATACTATAAAGGTTTTGAGCACTCTCTGTTAAAAACACATTCTGCTGACTCTTTTTAGACTGATCGAACCCTTTTTATAAATTGGGCAAAATCTAATACTTTTTCCAAACAACTTGCCTTCGCACAAAATAGGAAACTTGTAGGGAACACCTTAACATAAAACCTCACCAAAAATAAGATCTAGAGCTCTTGAATTGATGCCCCAAAACAGTGGCTAACAAAGACCCAATTTTTGTGTTTTTCTCCGCAAAATGCTGAACGATTTTTTCTTAAATAAAATAAATGACCCGCGTACCCTAGGATCTAACCTTAGTGATAAACATGAAAATTGTAGAAAATATTTTTATTTAAGTGGTGTTAAAATATCATAAATTAAATATAGGTCTAAGTACTTAAAAACACTGTCGTAATTTTAAAACTAGCAATTAAACTTTTACTTAAAATTGGTTAAGTGCTCGAATAACGTGTTACTTATGGAACATGAGTGTGTGAACCTTATATATATGAACTTTTTAAATAATTAGTATATAAAAATGATACTTTTGATGAAATGAACTCATGCCGATGATTCGATTCTTTGTCACATAAATGATGGTTATGCATCGCATGCATGCATTTGATATTTTAGCAAGTTGTACCATGTGCCATACCATAGTTATATGTCAAGCTATGATTAATTGCACACAAGAAGCATATTGCACATCATGAACATTTCTACATGTCATCTTGGGTTATCGAAGTCCTTTTCGTATCCTTCAATCAGGTTGGGTGACATGGAAATCGTTTATTCAGTGGTTGTGGATCTAGGACGTCCCTGCTTGCCATATTTGATACTGAATTGGAGGTTTTAATTATAAAAGGGGGATTTAGGCACCATGGGTTTGTCACTAGCTTTATTTAGACTTTGGATTGATGCTTAGTGAGTTTCCTAGTACTTAATGTGGGACTGTTGGCCTGTATAAGGGTGGCTGATAAACTGGATGGCCCACCCCTACGCCGTTGCCATTGAGTAAAACGGTTGAGGCATGTAGCTAATGTGAGCGTTTACCTTTCACAACGAGGCTAGGATAGGTTAAGTGATCAATGCACCATCAAGTCTACTCTGTAATTCCCAGCGTGGAATTCATGATACTGTTCTGGAAGTACTTTGGGTTGGGCATCTACATTGCATTCATCTGCATCGCGCACTCGCACCACTGTTCTTATATGTGCTTGTCCTGTTGAAATTGACAAATTATCTATATCTCTGCCCCCTTAAATTTGTATTGGGTATTATACGATATGTATTGTAGGATATCTTATTGTGAGTTTGTTAGACAATTTAGAGAATTTTCTTCTAGGCTCTGGCTCATGGCATTCGTGCCACACGTAAAGAAGAAGGACCTTTTGAGAAAGGCGTGTTTGTTGAGGAAGAAGACTACGAAAAAAGGGGAGAGTGGCAGGAGCCGGTTAACCCTAACGACGCAGCTTAAAGACGTAGGATGTCTACTTTTTAGATCTTTTGTTCAGTTTTTCATGGGCATATTGTAGCTTTTGTTGAAATTTTCTAGATAACTATAATTATTAAGTATTTTGAATAAATTTTGAACTGTTAATGATGCAGTAACTATCTTATGTATCTATGAATGTTCAGTTAGAATACGTTTCTTATTTATAGTTACATATGTTCCGACGTGCCCTGGGAATGGGGCGTCACAATAACAGTCTTGTTCCCCTCCATCCGTGAGTATCAAATATTCAATAGGTGAATATCTACTAGAGGCTTGACACACCCTGGTAGACCTTCTCAACTGCAGCTCTGCTAGAGGATCAATGTGAACCTACTCTGTCTGCTCTTTTGGGACTGTACCATCAACTGTAGGCGTATCCTCATTAACATCTGCACTATCTTGTGTGTCTCTCCCGTTATTACTATGCATAGTAGGTGGAATGACTAGATCTGTGTTAATCGGATATTGTGCCTGTGTAGCTGGTTCCCTTTTTCTGTTCATGTCTTCTTTGGTTTCATCCTCAAAGAAGACTACGTTTGTGCTTCTAATGATCTTTTTGTTAATAGGATCCCAAAGTATGTACCTAAATTCTTCTCGCTCGTATCCCAAAAAGATGCACTATTTTGATTTTCCGTCAAGCTTTAACCTTTCATCTCTAGGAATGTGAACAAATGCTCTGCACTCAAATACCTTCAAGTGCTCATAGGAGATCTATTTTCCTGTCCATACTTTGTCTGGCGCATCACCCTCAAGTGGAGCTGATGGAGATAAATTTATCAGATCGACTGTTGTCCTTATTACCTTGCCCCAAAAAGTCTTTGATAATTTTGCATGTGACAACATACATCTGACTATTTCCATGATTGTTCTATTCATTCTTTTTGCTAGTCCATTTGATCTTGGTGTCTTAGGGATGATCATCTCATGTCTGATGCCCTTAACCTAACAGTACTGTTGAAATAGTCCTCAGTACTCACCACCATTGTAGTTAGGATGCACTTTAACGATCTTCTTGTCTGTCTTTCCACACTAGCCTGAAACTACTTGAACACATCTAGCACAAAGTCTTTGGTTCTTAAAGCATATGTCCAAACCTTTCGTGAGTGGTCATTAATAAATGTCGCAAAATATCTAACACCGCCCATAATAGTAATAGTCATAGGACCACAAACAAGAATGTACTAAGTCTAGAATATTTAACTTCCTAGATGGAGGAACTCTATTATATGGGATTTTATGTTGTTTGCTAGCTAAACAATGTATGTAAGTTTTAAAACAAGTACCCTTTATCTCATGTAGAAACTCTCTCATGGGAACTTACATGTCGTTCCTACTCTTGTGTTTGAGCCGTTTGTGCTATAACTTGATGATGGCGTCTTGTTGAACTGTGTTTGTCACTCCTTTGCTAAAATTTGCCTCCAAGGTGTAGAGACTGGACGTCTTCTTGACCCTTGCAACAATTAAGGACCCTTTGTAGAGTTTTTACTTTCCATCCCTGAAGTAATTCTTGTATCCTTCATTATCCAGCTGACCAGTGGATATGAGATTAAACCTGATATCTGACATGTGTCTGACATCCTTAAGTACTAATCTGCAGCCTTTAGTGGTCTCTAGACTGATATCTCCCATTCCTACTATGTCGGACAAACCTTCATTACCCATTCTGACATGACCAAAATCGCCGGCTGTATAAGTCGTGAAGTATTTCTTCTGTGTAGTGACATTGAAGGAGGCACCCGAATCAATTACACAACTAGAGTCTTGTTTAGTGATTCCAATGAACCTGTCATCACAAATAATGATGGTTTTGCCTTTATCTGAAGTTGTTATAACTGTATCCTTCTGATCTTTCTTGTCGTTAAACTTGCCCTATTTCTGATCCCTTTTCAATTTTTTGCCTTCTTTTTCATGTGCCATGTTTTCTCATAATAGTTGCATTTAATCTCCTTCCTAGATTGAAATTTTCCTCTTAACTTGCTTCTTGGCCTGTCGTTGTTGGAAGATTTTCTGTTTGTACTCCTCCTCCTCTTGTTTGTGACCAAGGCATGTGACTAGGCTATGATCCCCTGCTCATTTTGTTTCGCCTCCTTATTGAACATGTTGTCATTCACTATATTACTGGTGATTTCATCATTCGGAGCTGAATTACTAATTGTCACAACTAGTGTTTTCCAACTATCTTTATGGTAGTTAACTAATTGAACTGCTGAAAATCACTAAGGTACTCGGCTACACTCCGACTGTCTTTATATTTTAAATTTACCAGCCTTTTGATCAAAAGGTGCTTTATTCTAGCAGTCTTTCTCTCGTAATTGACTCTAATTTTTTTCACAATTTATGGGCATTAGTTTCTTGAGCCACGTGGTGAAAAATATTCTGATCCACCCAAGTATGGATTTGAGCCACTATTTTTCTATTCATAATCTTTCACTCATCATCAGTAGTTTTTTTTAGCATCTTCTTGTCACCTTCAATTGGCAAATATAAGTCATTAGTATAATAAAGGACATCTTCCATCCTTGGTTTTCATATTGATTAGTTCGATGAATTCAATTTAATTATACACCAGATAACTCATCCATTCTAATCAGCCACAAACTGAATATACTCAGACTGTATTTGAACTGAGCACTGATACCAATGTTAGGAAAATTAAATAGAAATGGCTTGCAGCGAAATAAATATTTTTTTCTCCTTTTGTGCTTGATTAAATTAGGATCAACAATAGCAAAATAAATAATAATCAGACAATTTTGCAATACGCCGATTTTACGTGGAAAACCCTTAAGGGAAAAAAATCATGGGACCAAAGTCTAATTCCAAATTATCACTATGTCAAAATAATGAGTTTACAAAATTAACTTTCTAGGCATTCCCAAAGGATGACAACATCAAGAATAATATTATCGAGATAAAAAAATATTGAATATTCTTTACCGTAAGTTAGATTCCGGCTGAATAGATAAAACTAAATTTAAATTTTACCGGTTAACAATCGATACTGTTGGATAACAAGAATTATGCGTCAAGAGAATGTTTCTAAAATTTTACGACGATCGGGTTTCGTTTGAAACTTTTGATCTATGCAAAAAAATGGGCTATTTACTCTAAATATTTCTTCTGGGCGATGTGCTGTGGGCACGTTGGACTGCTTCAACCATTTTTTGTGATGTGAGAAATTGATTCTCTAATCCCTAATCTGTGTAATCATCGAACCCTAAGGGGAATATATCAATCCTAGCCTATTAAGGCTTTCAATATGAATCAGGATTCTAAACCCACCCGGTAACTTACTTGTTTTTTTCTAATTTTTTATTTCTTAATTTGAGTCACCCCTTAATGGGGTGGACTCCAGCAGAAGACGGACTGCGCAAGTGACGGTAGTGCAAGAGTACTGTGTTTTTTGAGTTTCTCAAGAGGGAGCTTGGGTGAAAGAGATTAATTCGCTATATATACATCAGGTTTTACAACATATAAGAAATTCTATGCAACCCTTTTAATCACATCTGTGAAACATATTGCGATTAAAAAAAAACATTAAATATCACATTTTATAAGTAAATGTAATAATATATATATATATATACAATCACATTTTATCTATTAAAATTAAATTAAATTTTTACTTCAAAATTTGTAATCTCATTTTTTTTAAAAGTGGGATTTTTTAAATTTTATAAGTGTGATCTTTAACCATTATTGTAGTGCTCACTTTTTCATACCAAAATTTTTCTAAACTTGATTTGGTTTTTTACCACATAATATTTCTGTCTTGATTTAGATAAATCATTTTCAATCCAAGTTTTAAAATCGGTTTTCCTAATCTTAGGATAAGTCACCTATTCTTGAGGTCAGTCATGTGATCAAACAACTTACCTTTTCTAAAAACAGGAGAGTAATCAGAATAGGATTCAAATATAGCATGCAACTGAAAATAATAAAGTCTAATGTAACTTTTGACTCTATAGTGATGACAGTTATGAATAAATTTATGCTTTCTTACTTTACCGTGCTGAATGGTGGTTTTAGCCATTTGATATCTCCACTTTCCTTTACGAGCATCACTTTTCACGAAAATTGGTGCTGATATTACTTGCGTTTACTGGCCAGTCTTATATTTTTCTTTGGATAATTTGCTTAACGAAACACCAGCAAACCTAAGTCCAGGTCTATCAGTTGCTGGTCTTTGGTCTCCCAGCAACCCATCCAGTGCAACCGATCTTGCATTCCACTTCATGTAAGTAGCTTAAGCATTAAAAAAATAATTTTTAAGTTTAGAAAATTTTAATTCAAGCTCTTACTTTAAATTTACACAAGTACACAATTCATTCTCTAGGGTTACTCTACAAGAAAATACACTTTTGTTGACCATTTTTGCTGACTAAATGCAGTTTGGTCGGCAAAGGTATAGACGCTCTGCGATCAAATACAGTTTGGTCGACAAAGGTGTAGCATTTTCGCGACCAAATACTGATTGGTCAGCGAAGCTATTGTTTTTCGCGACCAAACCCAGTTTGGTCGGTGAAAGTCTAGCATTTGTCCCTACTAAATGCTTGTTGGTCGGTAAAAGTATATAGTTTTTTGCGACCAAATAAAATTTAGTCGGCGAAAATCTAGAGGTTTTGGCGACTAAATGTAATTGGGTTGGTAAAAACATATAGTGTTCTTGAACAAACTGATTTTGGTCGACAAAAGTATAATCTTTTGGGCCTAGGTTTTTATTTGGAGTGAAGTTTGGTATCAAAACATTATTTAGCAAAAATGGCAAAAAATGACAAAAATTATCTATATTATTATTAATTTGGAAAAAATTATTTGTATAAAAATCACGTTGTTTTGGTTCCTAATTATCTATATTATTATTATTTTTTATTTTTATTTCTCGAAATCAATAAATTTTTTGTTCCAAAAACTATCTTCATAATTGTTTCAATTTTAATTTAAAAATTTAAAAAATTTATGAGATTACTTATATAACAATCAAAAATTACTTAAAAATAGTAATAGAAAATAAAAATATCTTATCTTGTACTATTGTTATATATGTTTTACTATTAAGTATATATAACTTTTTACTCTCTAATTATTCACTTCTTAATAAGTTTTATTCAAATTTTTAAAAAATATAATTTTTTTATTTAAAAAAAAAAAAATCTAATAGTATTAATTATAAAACAATATTAAACTGAGATTGCGATGACCGCAAGTCTAGCTAGTTATATATATATATTTAAGATAATAAAAATTAATTTAAAAATTTTATGAATAATTTTGATTACAAAGATAAATTTAACCCTTTTATAACTTTATTTTTTTATTTATATTTATTTATAAACAAAATACAAATTTTATTTTTAACAAAATATCAAACCATAAACCTAAACACAACTCTCATTTCAAAATCTGACTCTCCCGCCTCTCCCAACACGTGCCTCTCTTCACGCCTTCGATGCTGCACCGCCGTCGACGCCGCCGTCATCATCGCCGATGTACCGCCGTTGTCGTTGATGTACCTCCGTCGCCGCTCACCCTCACCTCTTAGCCACCGCCAATTTCATTTCGCCGCCCACTCCTCCTTGCTTGTCGTTCAGGGCTCATCTATCGTCAATTGCCGGTCGCTGCTCAACCATCGTCGGTCGCCGCTCAACCATCGCCGTTGAGCCCTAGCTCGTCTCTCAGCCCTCTTCGCTCTCCGCTCAGCCATCGCTGCTCACCCTCACCTCTTAGCCACCGCCGACTTCATTTCACCGCATCGTTCATTGATTGCCACCACCGTGGAACATCAGTTGCCACCATTGTGCGACGTTAGTTTCCACCTGTTTTCTCCACCATGGTGTAGTGCCTTATCTCTCTCTCTCTCTCTCTCTCTCTCTCTCTCTCTTCCCCCCCACCCCCTTCCCGAAACGGAAAAAAAATTGCTCTGTTATGCTATGTTTCTCCAAAAGTGTTCAAAGCTTAGTTCAAAGAAATGGAAACCACTGCTGCAAATCCCAAGAACAAAGCAAATGCAGTTTTTTTAAAATTAAGAAACATGATATCAGGTGATTTTAAAAGTCCTTTCAATCTAGTGTGTTAGCATAAATTTTAGGGTAAATTACACGGAGCTGAGATTTTTGACAAATTTTCAGATTTAATTTTAATATCAAAAAAATTCAAACCGTTAAAATTTTCGTTTAATTTAACGAAAAACTATTATTTCATCCCAAAACTGCCCTAAAAATCACTGCTTACTCTAAAATCACCCTCAAAACCGCCGTTTGCAACCCCACTCAAAACCGCCCACCCTACACAAACCCCAACCCCAACCTGTGCGGCGATGGATTTCTCTTTCTCTGCTCTCTGTATATATATATATATATACAGAGCAAAGAAAGAGAGAGTCACATCCAACGCCGCACGCCGCACGGGTTGGGGTTGGGGTTGGAGTTTGGGTTTGAGATCGGCGGTGGGGGTGAGAGTGGGGGGGAGCGCGGGACTAGGTTGGGATTTGGGTGGTGTGGGCGATTTTGGGTGGGGGTTGCAAACAGTAGTTTTGAGGGCGATTTTGGAGTGGACAGTGGCTTTGAGGGCAATTTTAGAATGAAACGATGGTTTTTCGTTAAATTAAACGAAAATTTTAACGGTTGTGGTCTTTTTGATGTTAAAATCAAATCTGAGGGGGTGCTATTGCAATTTTTGAAACTACATGGAGAGTTTATGTTTTTGTCAGAAATCTCATGGGGGTTAGTGTAATTTATCCTAAATTTTAAGGATTAATTACATTTTTTTGCTGTTAGATATTTTTTCCAAGAATGATTTGGTTTAAAACTTTGTTGGTTGTTTAATTTACCTAGCTTTTATTACTACTTTACAGTCAGTTAGTTTTGTTTCTGTAGCAGGTAACTAG
>JAOTRH010206060.1:0-11064 GCA_034768845.1 Heliamphora exappendiculata | reverse complement strand
AAATAAGTTAAGCGGAAGGGCTTAAGGAATATCAAGATGCCGATTAAATTAAATTGTTAGTAATTAAATTTAATTGGTGGGTATCAAAAATCTTAATGTGGGGAGAAATAGTCAGCATTTAATAACAGGAGCTCAATGTAAGAATGTCTTGAGATTGTGGGTCAGAGTGCAATTATAGTTCTTTAGTGGTGTGAACTGTAATTCAGTATCTTATAGAAATTACAGAAATTGCCGCATGCCTTTTCATAATTGAAAAAATCTCTAGTAGGTGTCTATGTTCCACTGGAAGTCTAACTCATAATTACTCCGTAGGTCCCTATTGTTGCCATATATATATATGCGGGTAGGATGAATCAGTTTTTGATGATTTTATATCATTATTATTATGATATGATTTTTGTCTTTCAAAATTTAAATATATCAGGGTTCTGCTGGCACGAGTTCTCAGATAATCGTAGCCCACACTATGTTCGAGAATTGCATACAGGAATACGGTAGAAGATCTGACGGAGCTTCAACTCGAAATCAAGTTGTAGTTGAAGATTAAATCGACAAAAGGTATTTTTCTAAATTAACTTTGGTTGCAGGGGTTTTATTTTGATCGTTCGTCGTCAAAAGTTTTATCTGGAGCCCGTTTTGGCGTTTTGTTATACAATTAATTTTTTATCGAAATTCATTTTCAAAAATAATAATCTTGGTAGTATTGCCTCCAATATTAGCATGGCTTTGGGGTTTCTCTTATGGGGTTCTCGAGGGTTGTGCTTTCTAATTTTCTGTTGGTTTGGGCCTGGCAAGGGGCGTTTTGTTGTTTTGCTGCTTGCAGTTAGTTGTTCAGCTATCTGTTATCTTGGATTTGTGCGAGAAGTTGCTAATACTTTTTTTTTTGCGTATCAGGGTTGTGCGGGTTTTAGATCATTTAGTAAGAGGAACTGCATCCTGTACGTGTTTGGGCTACGTTATAAATAGGCAGACTCTATAGAATATTCGAATGAGTAACAGAATCATCTGAAATGGCAAAGAATGAAGTGAATCTAACAGCCCTAATGAGGGAAAATACAGAGATACAGAGGACAATCGAACAGCAGTCGCAGGCTCGGAACCAGTGTCAGGCCCAGATTTGAGCAATATAGGCTTGCTTGTCAGGGGTAAATGAGTAGCAAAAGGATCCAAATGAGAATGGGGAGGATTTTTGGGTAGATAATTAGGGACAAGAAGTGTCGCCAGTCGTTGTACCATTGTGGGTTCGTCATCAAGTCACAGTAGAGGAGAAAAACATAGTCCAGTTTAGGGAATCCTGGTGGCGAAAAAGATCGACTGAATGGAAAAAGTACTGAGAAAAGAAATAGGAGTGGAAGAATACATGCTCGATGTAGGTGGTTTGTATTTATTCTCGGATGCTAAGCTACCAGAAAAATTTAAGTTGCAGGAGATGGAGAAGTTTGACAGCACCGGAGATCCTCGGATTGATCTAAGGATGTACGTTAGTACCCTTTCTCCCATGGGAATCGACAATCAGATGAAGGCTTAGTTGTTCCACCGGTCGCTCTATGAGGCAGCTCAAAGATAGTTTCTCTCCTTGGATGTTGCAAAGACCAGGACATGGGAAGACATTGCCATCGCCTTCGTCAGTAAGTATAGTTACAACGTCTAGCTGGATGTCCCTACCCGAGAACTCGAAACCACCTGGCAGGAGGTCCGAGAGTCATTTGTGGACTTTCTAGCCAGGTGGAGAGGAAAGGCGGCCAAAATGATAAATCGACCAACAGAAATGGAACATGTGAGGATTATAGTCAAGAAGTTCTAGTCTCTGTTGAAGTATTATCTAATAACACAGCCATGGTCCACTTTTGAGCAGTTGCTCGACGCTATGGTCCAGATTGACGGCACAATCCAATCTGGAGATATTGAGAAATCTAAGCTAAGGTCTTACCCTACAAACAATCAAAGCCAACCCACCTCTTCTGCCAACCTTGTTTCTCGATCAAACGAGCTTAACCTTCATAACCCTCAGTCTGAATAGCTAAATTCTTCATCTTGAACCCAATCTAGAAATAACCAGCCATCACATCAAAGGATGCCGAGGAGTGTTTTCACTCCCCTCAATGTACCATTGTCCACAGCCTTGAATTGACTTGTTGAGAAGGGTTAATAAAATTTTTGGATCCAATGCCACTATTAAACCTCTTTCTGCCAAGATTTAACCCTTCTTCATACTGTGAGTTTCATCAGGGCTATGGACATTTGACTGACAACTGCTTACGACTCTGCCATCAAATCTAGGATTTAATTGACAACAATGTCATTTCACCCCCTTCGGCTGTTCAAAAACTAAATTTCATAACCAACACACTATTAAATCACGCTAAATAGGCTGGGGTGAATTATATATATCTGGGATAATCAGAAAATCCTAGTCGGTATATTTGTTCGGTGTATCTGCCACGCCAATATGTTTCAGTTGTTGAGGATCAGCAGTCTTGTTCACTTATTATGACTGGTAATGGGTGGAACATGATGGAAGAATGGAATGACAATGCTTGGTAAGGATATCAAATGGTTGTTCAGGTTGGCAACCAAGAAGAGCACAATGAGGATGATGACTGGCTATTAGATTACCTGTACGACTGTATGGATTCAGTCATGTTTAGATGGCATTACTCTTGCTCAACTTTTTGAGGAGGAGGTCTATGTTGATGAAATGCAGTATTACTGGTTGGTCTGAAAGGTCTTAAAGTCAGACGGAGATGAATGAACTGATTTCTAGGCTGCCCAAAAATAGCAAGTGAATTACATCGGGGAAGACATCTAGGGACTAGATGACATTGACAACACATGGGCAATAGAAGACGAGGAATAAAGGAAGGGAAGATCTGAGTGTGTTAATCTGGATGACCTGTGGGAATTTGAAAGTTCTCTGCACATTACCGAGATTAGACAAATTGAGAACCTAATGCTAGGATTATGGGATCCTGAGGAAGGGATAGAACATCTGACTAGGAGTGATAAACATTTCAAGTCGGCTCAATTAGAAATGGGCAAGCAAGCGGGAAAGAAAAGGAGAAAGAGCAAGAAGAAGAAGATGACGTTGTACTGAAGCAGCTAGAAAAGACTTAGGCCAACATTAGCATATAGGGTATGCTGATGGCTTCACACTAGCACTAACAAGTCCTGTTGAAGGTTCTAAATAAGGCCAATGTTTCAATAGACACATCTCCTGAGTAGTTGATCGGGTTGATACTGCTAGCTGTAGAGCCTAAGGTGATTTCTTTCTCAAATAAAGATTTACTATTGGAAGGGAGAAATCACAATAAGCCATTGCACATCACCGTCAAGTGTCTAGAAAAGTGTGTTCCAGTAATGCTTATCGATCATGGTTCAGCATTGAATGTCTGCCCACTCAGAACTACAGTCTGCTTAGGAATGAAGCTAGATCATTTCACGCCCAGTAATCAAGGAGTTCGGGTTTATGACAATATAAGAAGGGATGTACTTGGGCTAGTATCATTCGATGTGTCGGTCGTGTTGAAGTCAAAACTGCTAAGATCATTATTTTTGTAAATGATTTTTAATAAAAATTAACTGGACGTGAAAACACCGAAATGGGCTCCAGATAAAACTTTTGATATCAAATAATCAAAATAAAAATCCATGCAACCACATTTAATTTAAAAGATTACATTTTTTCGATCGATTTTTTAACTACGATTTTGATTCTGAGTTGAAGCTCCTGTTAGACCTTCTATTGTATTCCCTTATACAATTCTCGGTTATAGTGTGGGCTATAATCCTCCAATAACTTGTACCGACAGAACCTGATCAGCTTTAGTCTTGAAGACAAGTTCTAAATATGGTTTAGCCAACCCGCATATTTATAGGGCTAAAACAGAGACCTGCGGAGTAATCATGGCGAAGACTTCTAGTGGAACACAGATACACATCCAACGGATTCTGCAATTAAGTAAACCTCATACCGGTATCTCCAATTATGAAAAATTTACAGTAATTTCTACAATTTCCATAAAATACTAAATTATTGTTCACACCAGTAAAGAACTGTAATTGCACTCTAAGTCATAATCTCAATATCTTCTTGCATTGAGCATGGTTAACTCACACCCCACGTTAAGATTCTGATACTCGCCAATTATATTTAATTACTAACAATTTAATTTAATCGGCATCTTGGCATTCCTTAAGCCCTTTTGCTGAACTTATTTGACCGTTGAATAATCAAATTCATCTATAGGATTTGGCTTGGTCAACACATATAAGCTTCCTTAAGGGGTTTCGTCAATCCCGATCATTTGAGACGTGAATTCCATCAATAATTAATATTCACCATATAAATAATGCTACTATCCAACTCATCGAAAATACAGACCCATATAAGATCGCACCCTCTAATGAATCAAAATAACGAATATTAAATATACGCAAATCAAAAATTATTTCAAGATTAAGAGCATAAGCAATATTCATAATAACCTTGGCGTGCGAATTAATTTTTATAGTCAGTATAAAATTAATTACTCTAATGTGTCCCGTTCAATACACGCAAAGTGTACTAGCACGAAGAGTCGGAACAATAAACGACGCTATTACCTATTTTTCATAACCAAGATAAGCCTACTAAAATTCCGTGCTATAGTCGTACCGATGGTATGTCCGTTTCCATCTAAATTGTGAATAAATAACTTATATTCTGCAATAATTTAAAATCTGATTATCTCTGTGTAAGCCGTACTCTGCACACTAGATTAAATACTGTAAGAATACAAGACATCAATGCATAACATTAAAAAAAATGATATTGTATACATTGCTCATTAAGATTATCATAAAAAAAAAAATTAATTTTATTAAAATAAAATTAAATACTAAAAATATAATTTTCAGTATACCAACCCTAACAATCTCCCACTTATACTCAAAATCATGCTGCTATACATCAGACTCTCATCCCCTCTGCATTACAATCAAAAGTCTTAGCCGGTAAACTTTTTGTAAAAGGATTTGCAAGGTTATCTCCTGATGTAATCTTGGTCACAACAACATCACTTTTTTGTACAATTTCTTGTATCAGGTCATACTTACACTCAATGTTCTTTCCTTTGTTGTGGACCCTAGGCTCCTTCGAGTTTACAGCTACTCCGCTATTGTCATAATAAAGTGTAATAGCTGACAAATTAAAGGGACCACCTCTAGATCCAATAAGATGTTCTTGTCCCAAACGACTTCCTTAGCTGCTTCAGAAGCTGCCACGTACTCGACCTCCATGGTTAAACTAGAAATGTAGGACTACTTGATACTCCTCTAACTTATAACTTCACGTCCTAAGGTAAACACTTATCCTGAGGTAGACTTGCAAAAATTCTTGTCTGACTAAAAATCTGAGTTTGTGTACCCTAAAGGTTCTAGACTGTCTGCGTGGTAAACTAACATATAATCCTTAGTCCTTTCCCGGTATTTGATTATATTCTTTACCACAGTCTAATGCTCCTGCCCTGAGATAGACTAACATTTGCTAACTATGCCAATGGCAAAGAAATTATCGGGTCTAGTGCAAAGCATGGCATACATAAAGCTTCCTACTACCGAAGCATAAGGAACCGCCTTCATCTTCTCTATTTCATCAGGTGTCTTTGGACACTGATCCTTGGATATAGTGATTCCATGCCTAAAAGGGAGAAACCCTTTCTTGGAATCCCACATGCTAAAATGAGTAAGGATATCATCGATATACTTTGCTTGTGATAAGCCCAATATCCTTTGTTTTTTATCTCGCATAAGCTTGATCCCAAGGATGTGACTGGCCTCTCCCAAGTTCTTCATATCAAACTGCCCAAATAACCATACTTTAAACGTAGATAATTTCCCCACATCCATTCTGATAAGCAAGATATTGTCTACAAAATGTAACACTCTACTCCCAGAAGGCACCAAACCTATACAAAGGGATGTGATCCCATCGCAGACTGGCGGGAAAAAAAAGACAAGGGATAAACATATTAAGAGACCAAACAAGAACTTCTAAGCAACCACAACACCTTAATGTCAAAAGAGATATACATGAATCACTAGGAATTCGCCATCCCAAGGGCATACATTACTTCTAAAATATCAAAAATCTCCAGGGTCTTATACATAAAGCTCTGCCAAAACTAAAAACTAAACAAAAGAAAATTGAACCAGAACTACTTGACGATGCTTGTGGTGGACCAACTCCTAGCTATTCTTGGTATCTGCAACCATAGAGGTTATAGGAGAGTGCATTTAGTATTATTATGAACAAAAAATACAGTTACTTAGTTAAGGATAATTGAAAACTCTTTCTAAAAATAGTTCATCACATTTTTCACAAAAATATAAAAACTGACGCATTTGCTTGAACATACAAATATCACAGATTATACAGAACCTTCTTAGTATTGCAAATACAAATATGTTCCTAGTTCAACTGCCATAAATTTAAAATGCATTACCACTTCTAAAATCTAGACTCAAACACCAACATTGTCCAAGTAGTCATCAACCTCATGATCAGGAGTTTTGACGGTACTGTAACCTCAATTCGCAATGCACGGATAGCAGCATGATGGAATGTGGGCCACTCTCTACCATGCACAAGTGGTATGTGCTAAAACCTGGGACTTAGCCCAAAAGCCTTTAAGGCAAAAACCCCCGCTTAACGAAAAACCTCCCCTATAGGGACAAATGAAAAACCCAAAGTTAGGTAACCTCCCTCATAATAGGATATAAAGGGCCAGAAACCCTTGTAACTTGACACTTTGGAACAACCACCCAACATTAACCATACTTTCATAATAACATCATGCTAACTCAAAATATCATAGATTGTGACACCCAATTTCCCAGGCATGTCGGGACATACGTAACTATAGATAAGGGACATATTCTAGCTGAATGTTCATATATACATAAGGTAACTACTACATCAGTAATAGTTCAGAGATTGTTCAAAATACTAAATAAGTATAGTCATCCAAAAAGCATAACAAAAGTTACATTATGTCCGTGGAAAAACTGAACGAAAAGATCAAAAGGTAGACATCCTACGTCTTTAAGCTGCGTCGTTTGGTTAACTGGCTCCTGCCACTCTCCCCCTTCTTTGTAGTCTTTTTCCTCAACGAACACGCCTTCCTCAAAAAGTCCTTCTTTACCTGTGGCACGGATGCCATGAGCTAGAGCCCATAAGCAAATTTCCTAAACCGTCTAATAAACTTACAACAAGATATCCTACAACACATCGTATAATACCCAATGCAATTTTAAGGGGGTAGGGATGTAGACAATTTATCATTTTTAATTTAAATTGTCAGTAATTAAATTTAATTAGCTGGTATTGGAAATCTTAACGTGGAGAGATGAGTTAAGCATTTACAACAAGAGTTCAATGATATTGGTCTTGAGATTATGGTTAGAAATGTAGTTACAATTTGTTAGTGGTATGAACTGTAATTTAGTATTTTATAAAAATTATAAAAATCGCTACAAGGTTTTCACTATTATTGAAACCGCTGAGAGGTTTGCATATTTGCAGAAACTGACTAAAAGGTATCTAAGTCACACTAGGTGTCTATGCCATAATTACTCCATAGGTTCCTGCTGTAGCCTATAAATATGTGGATAGGCTGAACCAATTTTGGTTATTGTCTTTTAAGACTAAGATTGACCAAGTTTTGTTGGTACTAGTTCGCAAAGGATCCTAGTCCACACTACGTTCAGAAATCGCATCGAAAATACAGTAGAAGGTCTGTTCAGAGCTTCAACTCGGAGAATTAAAGTTTGTAGTTGAAGAGACAACCAAAAGGTATTCATCTAAATTAACTGTGGTGGCACATATTTTATTTTGATCGTTCGACATCAAAAAGTTTTTAAATTTTGAGCCTGTTTCGGCGATTGCTCATCCAGTTTTTTTAATTAAAAAAATCGTATTCAAATTAATGATCTTAGCAGTTTGCCACCAACAATTGGTATTAGAGCCGTTTTGATTATGTTTACGGATAATCGAGGGACCGGATAGATTTAGAACTGTTCTAACTTTATTTTGCAGGCGTTCTAATTTCAATTTTATGATCGTCATTATATTCATGTTTGATTGAATATGTAATGCCCCATCCTCCAGGCACGTCAGGATATACATAAATATAAATTAAGGGATATTCTAGCCATCCATTCATATTTATATGAAATTTAGCCATTCATTCATATTTACATATTATAAATATTACAACATAAAGGAGTTTAAACTGATTAAAAGGTAATAGCGATTACTGTTTTACCAAAAAATTTCAAAAATTACAGTAAGCACGAGAAAACTGAACAAAAGAACAAAAGGTAAAGATTCAAATCTTCAGCAAGCATTGTGGAGGTATGCTGGCTCCTGCCATTCACCATGTTATTCAATTCCGTCTTCTTCTTTGAGGGCGACTTCCTCAAGGAACTCCTAAACCTCACATGTGGCACGAATGCCATTAGCCAAAACCCAGAAGAAAACACTATAAACCCTCTAACCATTCTCACGGAAAAATATCACCACAACGTATTTCATATAACACTTAAAGCATTTATAATTCAAGGAGATAGGCAAAGATATAAATACAGTTGACAGAAGGTCCCACGAAATTATGGTCTCCCATCCCTTTCGGTGGAGATGACTTTGTGGCTAGTGTAAAGTGGGTCCCATTGGTTTGATTTCCCTTTGATTAAACGGGATAAATTGTGTTTCTAATGATCCTCTGTGGCTTTTGTTGATAGAGCTGTTATACAGTCTGGGAGGTGCTCTTTTCCTTTTCTGTTTAGGTTATGTTGGCTTGGGTGTTGAGGTAGAACTGTTGGCGGTTTAGTTAGGTGCTGGCCTTCCATTTATGTGCTGAGGATTTCTTTGGGGTTGTCCTATCTTATGCGCCTTAGCGCTATGGTTGAGAACCAGCTTTCTCCGACCTCCTGAGCTTCTTAGTTTCTGAGTTCTTCTTAGCTTTATTACAGTTCGTAGTTAGGGTTTTAGAGGAGTTATGGAGAGCCATGTACTGCTGTGTGTTTTGGCCCTCTTATTGTCTTTCTTTTGTGAGCTTGGTGTCTATCTATCTCTCCTTTCACACCAGGAGAGCATTCTCGTCGCACCCAGGAGAACGTTACTTATCTGTGATGCTGTGTTTACTTTAGTAAGTCTTGAGTTGGGCTATTACTATCGGCTGTTGTTGGTTCCCAATGATGGTTGTCTAGATTAAGGATCTGACTCTGGTTTGGTTTTCTGCTATCATCATCTGAGGTGTTCTTGTCTCTATCTTTCCCCCCCCCCCCATTGTTTGGGGAGTGTGACTATCTCTGAGAGGCTGAGTTCCTTGGTTGGGTTTGTGATTTTTCTTGGCCTTGTTAGTTCTTTGATCCTATTTGTATTTTATTGCTTGGGTAGAGGCTTTTTGAGGAGTTTTGAGGTGATCCTGTATGCCATTTGTTTGGGCTTACCTTTCGCTCTTCTTAGATGTTCGAGGTGTCTATCTTTACCTCCTTGCACCTAAGAGTGTGGTGCTTATCAGAGATGCTGAGTTTATGTTGACAGGGTTACGATTGGGTTCGCCTGTTACTGTTAGCTGCTAGCTTTACCTCTTGACTTGGTTTATGTTATATGTTTGGTTGTGATATGATTGTAGTGTTTTTCTTAGCCGTAGCTTCGTTACCCTATCCATGTGGGTTGTGAATGAGCTGGCTTCTATGTTCAGATGAGATAAATTATGTTTATGATGGTCCTCAATGGCTTCATTGGTAGAGCTATCTTATGGTGTGGAAGGTGCTCATTTTCTCAGCTGTCTAGGCTACGTTGGCTAGAGTGTTCAGGTGGGCCCGATGGAGGTTTTGGTTAGGTGCTGGCCTTTTGATTCCGAGCTGAGGTTTCCTTGGGGCTAGCCCTTCTCATGCGCCTTAGTGCTGTGGTTTGAGAACCAGCTTTCTCTGACCTCCTGAGCTGCCAAGGTTGTAATGTATTCTCAGCTATATTGCAGTTTTGTTGAGCTCATTGAGGAGTTTTGGGGAGCCATGTATTGTCGTGTGTTTAGGCCTTCTTATCATCTTTTCGTTGTGAGCTCGGTGTCTATTTTTCTCTCTTTGCACTCCAGGAGAGCGTTCCCTTCTCACTCAGGAGAACGTTGCTTATATGTGATGATGTGCTTACTCTGGTAAGTCATGGGTTTGGCTGTTACTTTCGGATGCTGGTGTTTCCCAATGACGGGTACCTCCAAATTAAGGTCTCTTTGGACGACTCCTTGGTACCTCCTGTTGGAAGTTCATTTTGGTTCTTTCTTGCTTGAGCTTTCTTATCTCCTATCCTTTTCCCCCTTGCCTCTGGGGAGTGTGTTGCCTATTGAGGAGCTAAGGTTGCTTTGGTTTGGATGAGGATCTATTTGCACTTCTTGCTGGGTACCTGTGGTGGGGATCTTTTGGTGGTTCTTGGAGTGGGGTTCTAGCTAATGGTTTACTTCATCTGGATTCGGTGGTAGAGTTTCCTTTGGGATGGCCTAAGTTTCCTCTTAGCCAGATTCTCTGGTGTCATTCTGCCCATTACATATTGCTGACTTGTAGGGGTCTCCCACCGCTTATATTTGGCGACCCTATGTGCATGGTAGGTTGGTAATTTGTTTTGGCAGAATTTGAGCTGGTGTTTCCTGGAGCTGATCAGTCATTGCTTTTTTTGGCTGGCTAGGGGCCCATCTTCCTCTGGTACCTTTCTCTTCGACCTCTGATGGTTCCCTTTCGATTGTTCTTTGGTCCCGTGTTTTGCTACTTGGTGGTTCTGTTGTTAGAACCTTTAGTTGGTTGGGGATTTTCTCTCAGCTTATAGAGGATCTTTTGCAGGACTTCTGAGGAGAGTATGTCTTCTCCTGCCTAAGGTTTGGAGCTTTTGAGGAGCCTGAGCTTTAGCAGGATAGTTGTTCCTTTGGTGTTGGACGACCAATTCTTTTGCTGGATTGGTTTTTCCCTCTTTATGTGTCTATTTCCCATCCATGCGGGTTGTGCGTGGATTATGTTTTGTTAGATAGTCCCACC
>JAOTRH010206028.1:0-11064 GCA_034768845.1 Heliamphora exappendiculata | reverse complement strand
CTGTGTGTGTGAGTGTAGGGATGTAATAGTGTGGCTTAGCTTTTTATTATAAATAAGAGTACTCGCCTATCCTTTTGAGTACGTCTTTCCATTACGGTTAACAAACATCAATCAGCAGAACCAAGACATAACAAGTGCCCAGTATATTATATCATGGACATAACTTGCATCAAGAATGACATCAAAAAAAGGAATCAAGGCTGCATGCCTAAAGCAGCTTTGCTTACAGAAGAAATAATGACACGATAAATGATGCATTAAATAAAATACAAGCACAAGAACCTGCTAAGAAGAAGGGAATATGTCGAGAAGTACCAGTCCCAATCTCGTCCAAGTATAACAAATATATCTGAATTAGCAGTCAAAATACTATCCAAGTATTAATAGATCCACAACCCACGACAAGTATGGAAAACACTGAGCTCAAGAACTCAGTTAAGAGTAATGCTACCCAACCAGTCAGGCCACCAGTTTAATTCCATATAGGAATGCAAAAGCTGGGAATATGAGATTCCTGGGATACGGTATCTATATGAGATGAGATCTCAAAGGATCTATGTGAATGTACACTAGCTTGTCAATCCCAAATAGATCTGGCACAACTTCAGCACGAGAATCTACTATGAGGACAAAAAAGGAATTGGGTGAAAGCATATTGAAGCTTTTAAATTAATTATAATCAGGAGTTTAAATTTATTTAGGAGGTCGAACGTTTTTTAGGATTTCATTACTTATTTTACTTTTTTTTTTAGATGACGAAAAAACCACCTCAAGGTAAGGCCCTTTGGACCCATCCCCAAAGTATAAACCTCCGAATACCTGTAATCACTTGCAAACCAGAAGTATCGGTTAAGTCAAGGCGCTTCTAGCGGGAGTCAAACACAACCTCCGAGTTTACAGCTAGTCTCAGTGGCGAGCTTAAACCGCTGGACTACCCAATACTAATTTTACTTCGGTTTTCTCCTTAGATTATGAAACTTTATTTTGCATATAAATAGGCATTATTTAATGACAAGGTAGACTTATGAATTAGGATTTGAGAATTGAAGATAAGATATCAATTGAGATTACAAACCAAATACAACAATTCCTAACTAAGCATATGCTTAGACTAGCTTTTTTTTTGTAAACTATTTGACTTTTTTATTAAAAAAATATATATGTAAAAATATAAAGAAAAAGGCAGCTGAGGCCAAACAAGTAAGCTTTTTTTGGAGGCTTTTTAAGCAAAAATGCTTCCAAAAAAGCTAGTCCAAACATAGGATAAAAGGCAAGTTCCTAGGGCTTTTTCCCCCTATATGCTTCTGCTCCTCTTCTTATTTTCCCCTTTCTAATCTTCTCTTCATTTCCTTTGGTGTTACATCACCTAAGGGACATTTCTAATTGGGCATTTATATTGTTTTATCTTTTCCAACAAGAAACTTAAATGTTGTTGAGTTTGATTGGAGGTTCCAAAAACTAGAATAGGTGGAAGGTGAACCCACATAACACTTCAATCAAGGATGAAAGTAGGCCAAAATCAGGATTTGCATTGAATACTGAAAAAACCATAGGTAAGGCTCAAAATCCTTGAGCTTGGGGACTAAAACCAAGCCCTAAAATGTAGCAAGATAACAATACAATAAAGAATAAAAAAGGCAGCCTAGTGCACGAAACTCCCGCGTATGCAGGATCCAGGGAGGGGGGCGGACCACGATAAAGAATAAAAAACTAAAATTTCAACTCCTCCTCAAAACCTCCTTCAAAATAAAGATTACAGCTCTATATATAGGTATTGGAGGATACTTCATATTGAAGTAACTAAGATTAGAACAATTACAAAATAACCCGAAGGCAACAAGTGGCAAACATGCACCCACTCAATGACAAGCTGGTCGTAATCCGGCCAACATGTAACCATTCAATGACAAGCGACACGAGACTTTACATTCGGATCAAGTGACGTGTCCTGTATGCAACCTCTACACCAATATGCAAGTGAGAGGCCTCTTACTAGAACCCAAGCTACAAGCATCCACCTCCAAAGGAGGTTACCTTACAATCACATAAACCTACAAGAATACCTCATCACACAACTTAATTAGCAGAAAATCTAGCTCTTAATTAGCAGAAAATTTATCTCTTCACAAAAAATTTACTTTTCACAGCAAAATAACTTCGATCTTCATCACATTAGAATGTTTTACAACAAATATGACCAAGGATATGAATGGTTTTTTTGAAGCTAGCCCAAACGAAAAGCAGTTATAAAAGGTTCAAATTTTAAGCACCATCTCTTCAGATATAAAATCTCCAAGCCAAAGTAAACATGAAGGTGCTTTCAACCATGGCTAGAGTGCCCCCTTTTGCCTCCCTTTTTTGATAAGAAACCATGATTAGGTGTGTTATTAACCTCAATATGCACATACAAAGTTAATCCCTCTCTCTCTCTCTCTGATTAATTATGTTATGGAGCATCATTAGACATGAAAAATAAAAACAAAGCCACTTAATGCATTGAGATGCATTAATGCTTACATCTAAACAATATAAAACAACTTGGCTTGTGCTTTGTTCATGTTATAATCATAAATTAACCAAGCTTAGCCTTTGGAGCCATTGCATGAGTGTAGATGGTCATAAGATAAATGTAGAAAGCGGTCATGTGGTTTAAGACCCACTTTGTAACAAGTGGCTAAAGCACCCTGAAGCTACAACATCTAGTAGATGTTGGCCAGAGAACAATCACTACGAAATTGGTCAAAGAACATCCCTAGTCATCGTTGAGATGGTCCTTGACGGTATTGAGAATGAGACGAAATCTTCCCAAACTAGAGTGAGTGCTACCCTATTGGCGAGGGTGCCATCCTCCACTTTTCGCGTCTCAAATGGAACTAAGGCATAACCACCACCAAACGCATGCTACTAGTACCTGGGTTACACCATATCTAGACCCAGTTGACAATTATTTCACAGATTTTGTTGGGCCAGGAGGCCACCCATTGGTATAGGACCCATTGGTATAGGACTTGTGGCCCACGGAAAAGGAACCTAAATAAACTTTCAACCAATCCCACAGCCAGGGGATAGAATTCTTAAATGGACACCTTGTGTCCCATCCCATCTACTCGCACTTCCCTCTTAAGGCTTCGCTCATTTAACGGGAAAGGAAGGAAAAAAGAAAAAAGAAAAAAAATAACTGTTTTATTTTTCCGTATGCGTGTTCAGTTGTTGCAGAAAAATGGGAATCCAAGAATAATACAATTTTTTTGCAGAAAATATTTTCCCATAAAATAAGTCCTGTAAAAAGTATAACATTATGCATCGTGGGAAAATTAAAAACTAATTTTCTATTAACTTTCTTGCAAACTAAACAGGTAGTGGAAATTAATTTTTTTATATTTTCCTTTTTCTTTCTTTTCTTCCATTTCACTTTTCTCGTGAATTACTCTCTCGTAGGATTTTTCGAACAGAGCCTAAGTTACCATGTACTCTCCACCAATTAGTAATCTACATATGTGAGACTCATCTCAATCATTTTATTATTTAAAACAGGTTACTTTAAAAAAATAACAATTAAAGAAAATAATAATAAATAAATAAAATTTATTATTAATAGGAGTTTCTTGTACTACATGATAATTTTGTGATTTTGTACTTAAAATATTTAAATAATATGCAATATGTGTGCACAGTGCATGAATAAGTGCATGTGTACATGTGTAAGCCAATAATGAAAGAGTAGTGTGTGTGATGGCATTTTAGTCTGTGTTGTGAGGTGGTGTTTATTAATATGTGTGTGTGTGTGTGTGTGTGTGTGTGTAGACTAGAGTAAGGATGATTTTTGATATACACAAACAAAATAAAAGAAGGAAAGTTGGGGAGAACAGAAAAGGAGGCTAAGAGAGAGGAAGTTCGGGAGAGAAGAAAAGAAAAAGGGAAAGGAGAGAGGGAAAGGAGAATGGGAAAGAAGGAAGGAAAGGGGAAAGCTTCAAATAATGTTATATGCTATCGTTACATTTCTGTGAGTATTACAATCTTTCTGTGTACGAGTAAGATTATCAGTCGAGCTCGAGTGTCTAATGGTCTCTACTTGGTGGAGGAGGTGGCTGCTACGGCCTGCTCCGCAGTTTCTTCTCCCAGTTTTGAGACTCATTGTCGTTTAGGGCATCCCTCTATATGTAGTTTGCATAATCTTTATCCTAATTTTCGTTCTATTTCTAATATTGAGTGTGAGTCGTGTCGGTTAGCAAAGTACCTACGTGTGCCTTTATTACCACAGGTCAATAAAAGAGCATCAGCTCCTTTTTCTTTAGTTCATTCAGATGTTTGGGGGCCCTGTCCAATCGAGTCTGTTTATGGATTTCATTATTACATTATATTTGTAGATGATTATTCTCATGTGATTTGCTTATATCTTATGCGACATAAATCTGAAGTAACATCTATTTTCTCCTCTTTTTGTATGGAAGTACAAACCTAGTTCAAGGCTCATGTTAAATGTTTGCGCAGTGATAATGGTGGCGAGTATCTTTCAACCCAGCTGAAGACTTTCCTGTCCACACATGGCATTATTTATCAGACTTCTTACCCAGTTACCCCACAGCAAAATGGTGTCGCTAAGTGCAAGAACCGCCATATTATAGAAACTGTTCGAGCTCTCTTGTTTCAGATGCACGTACCTAAGAAATTTTGGAAGCATGCCGTGTTAACTGTTTGTTACTTGATCAATCTCGCCTCCCCTCTCAGGTACTTGAGGGACAAATTCTGATGGCCGTCCTTTCTCCTGGGAAGAGCCTTTTCTCTCTACCCTTGAGAATTTTTTGGTGCCTTTGTTATGTTCGTGACACTCATCCTCAGTGGACGAAATTAAACGCTCAAGCTGTCAAATGTATTTTTCTTGGGTATTCGAAGACTCAAAAGGGGTACTACTGTTTTTGTCCCTCTCTACACAAGTTTTTTGTCTCCCGGGATGTTGTCTTTGTAGAGTTTACTCCTTTCTTTTCTGCGTCGGATTCGGTTGTGTCGGGAGTCGGGAGTCGGGAGTTTTGATCTTCAAAGTCTTGATTTTTTAGTGTCTTACTTGCCCTTATCATCTTCTGCAGGTGCTCCTGCTACTACGGGGTCCTCTCCGCCTTCTCCATCAACTCCTTCAGCTTCATTGGACCTCTCCTCTGCTGAGCCAGTTTCCTCGTCTGCGGATCCTCTTCCCATGGTAAGTGCTCCTCCTCTTGACAATACTGTTCCTATTCCTACTCAAAAATCTTAACGGAATTGCAGGGATCATCCTCTTTATACTACCTCTTACAAGGGTCTTTCCGTCTCCTTGCAGGCTTGTATTGCCACCCTGGATCAGACCGTTGTTCCTCGTACTGTTACCGAGGCCTTAGCCGACCCTGGCTGGCAGGGTGCTATGTTGAAGGAGATGCAGGCTCTTGAGTCCGCCTTGACTTGGTCCCTTGTTTCTCTTCTGGAAGGTAAGCAAGCTATTAACTGCAAATAGGCATTTACAGTCAAGCTCAATCCTAATGGCTCTCTTACCCGCTTGAAGGTTTTGTTGTAAAGAGGTATGCTCAGACGTACGGAATTGATTATTTTGAAACCTTCTCTCCTGTTGCCAAGATGGCATATGTTCGCCTATTTATGTCTTTTGCTGCCACTCGCCATTGGCCTTTGTATAAAATTGATGTGAAGAATGCTTTTCTTCAAGGCGAATTGCAAGAGGAAGTCTATATGGAGCAACATCCCGATTTTGTTACCAGCAACCTCCCGAGGGGTCTCAACTGGTATGTCGTCTCCATCGCTCTCTTTATGGATTGAAGCAATCTCCACGGGCATGGTTTGGTCACTTTAGCATGGTTATGTGCCAATTTGGTCTTCTACAGTCCGGAAAAGAATACACTGTGTTCTATCGGCATTCCTCTGCTGGCTGTATTCTATTAATAGTATACGTTGATGATATTGTTATCACAGGGAATGATACGGTGGGCATTTCTGAGTTGAAGTAATTTCTAAAATTTCAATTTCAAACTAAAAATTTGGGAGAATTAAAATACTTTCTCGGAGTTGAGATAGCACGTGGTAAGAAGGGTATCTTTATTTCCCAGCGAAAATACGTGCTAGATATTCTAGCTGATGCGGGACTTCTACGAGCAAAGGGGGTCGAGTCACCTATGGACCCGAGTATCAAACTCCTCCCTGATAAGGGTGATGATTTTCCTTATCCTGACCGATATAAAAAAATAGTTGGGAAGTTGAACTATCTCACAATAATGACAAGACCAAACATTGCCTTTCCTGTGAGTGTGGTAAGCCAGTTCATAGCTGCGCCTCGGGTCCCACATTGGAATGCCGTGGTTCGAATTTTACGATATCTCCACAGTAACCCTGGTGGCTAGTAAGAGGCTACATTTCAGTGATCATGGCCACTCTATGATGAAAGGGTATTCTGATGCAGACTGTGCAGGATGCCCCATTGATCAGAGGTCCACTTCTGGATTCTCTATATTTATTGGTGGCAATCTTATCTCTTGGAAGAGTAAGAAGCAGGACGTGATTTTTCGATCGAGTGCAGAAGCTGAATATCGGGCCATGACTCTGGCGACATCTGAGATTTTATGGCTCCGTCAGTTACTTAGTAAGTTGGGTGATCCTTGTCATGGCCTAATCAAGCTTTTGTGTGATAATAAATCTGCAGTGTATATTGCTACAAATCCAGTATTTCACGAGCGCACGAAACATATCGAGGTAAACTGTCATTTCATTCAGCGAGAGTTTCAGAATTGTCTGATCATGTTTGGCTCCGTTCGTACTGGAAAGCAATTGGTAGATATTTTCACTAAATATGTTCCGAGTCTTCGAGTTCGATACATACATGACAAGCTGAGGATGTTGGATATATATGCTCCAGCTTGAGGGGGGTATTAACTTTATTATGATTGTTATCCGGTGTAGTTGGATACATCATATCTTATTGTATATCCTCGTTTAACTATAAATAAACTAAGTGCGTGCGCCATTATGGTTAACGCTAAACTTAATACTATCAGATTAACATATTGCGCCCATCATATTGCACATACTTGTCAAACTACCATGGTTTTTCCAACAAAATATGACAGACGTCTATTAAGACACCACACCATATCTTATTTGTATAATTTGCCCCAATAGACAAGAGAAACTAAACAACATTGGGAAACTATTACCTCTTTCCCCTTTTGAAGCCAAGCAAGCCTATACGGGTGCGGATGTTCCGTGTTTAACTTCAGCTTCCTGACGACCTGTACACCTTTCCCTCAACGATACAAGTCGATTGAAAGACGTTATTTTGAGGCCAAGTGTCTTCATCTACTTCTCGTGGGGTAAAACATGCCCAACGAATCACACCAACAGAGGACCTTCATCACCAGTAACCTGCTCCTCTAATGAAAAACTGCTATCATAAACGGGATTTTGCAGTTCTTCGCCATCTTCATCTTCTACAATCTCCTCACTTTCTATAAAAAAGACATTTCCATAACTTTCTCCCTTTTTATAATCAACGGCGCCGTGTCCTAGCTCTCCACATTTAAAACAGCGCAACCCACTCCCAACCCTAGGATTTCTACCCTCCTTCCCTATTTGTGCAGCCACAGGTGGATTTCTAGGGACTCCTGTCTAAATAAGACCTCGTACACCAACAGTTGGATCGGAACTTGGTACAAAACTAGGGGGTTTCGGCCACCATTATTTGCTCAAGCAGAACTACCCAAGCGTCGCTTCAACTGCTTTTCTACCTGCAAATCCCTCTGATGTGCCTCAGAAACCGAATATGGCTCGAGTAGATTTAATGTATCCTAATATTGAGGCTACAGATCCCCAATATACAAAGACACTAAGTGTTCTTCTGTGTCAGCAAGATCGTTGCGTGCCACCAACTAAAAGAAGGCAATAGTATATTTGTCAACCGTCTTCGCTCCTTACTGCAGATTCTATGAACTTTAGTACATTACCCACACATAATTGTGCAGCAAAAATGCCAAATGCATCTATTTTTTCAATTTATCCCAGAAAGTAATCTTTATTTTCCCTTAACGTACTCAAGTAACCTTCGTTTGCTACCACCAGGCCGTGGCTCTTCCACGAAAAAAGTAGCCACCAGCAACACCCATTTGTTATTTGGGACCTCCTTGAAATCCAAGATCTCTTTTACTGCAAAGCACAAATCCATAAATTCCTCTGGTTGCTGACTACTGTAAAACTCAGGAATGTCAATCTTTAGGCCCGCTTCCCACCAACGTGATCCCACCTCAACAACTGGTCATCCTCCTCTTCCCCCTAGACAAATTCCTAGCGAAGGGGTTATCTTCGTCCTCTTCTATACTGTCCTCTCCCTCATCATCCTTCACAAAACGTTGATTTTGAGGGACTCGTTCTTGATAATGGTTGCAAGAACGTAACCTTGCTCTCATACCAACTGATGCAGCGAAAAATGCAAAAGAAAAAAAAAAGATATGAACTTCAGTCCGTTGATTCGGGAACGAACATCGGAAGCAAGAATCTTCTTTAATCCTGTTGATTCTATATGAATATCATAATTAAAGGCATCAAAGTCTTTATTGATTTACACAAAATACAAAAGAATCTGGGAAAAGTGAAAATACTCTTGAATTTTTATTAATCAACAACTGAACAGCAACAAGGCCCTTAGAACTTATTTATAATGGTAAAATATTAAATCAAAGGAATCAACTCAGTAAGGAAATCGAATTCTATCAAATCTCTAACTATACAATAGAAAATTGCCAAAGGACAATTTTGATATCTAACTCAAATCTGACTACTAAAAATAAATAGAAACGTGCCAAAACAGGTAGCACCGAAAAAGAAATTTCTTAGAAAAAATTATTACTGAAATTAGAGTTTTCCAAATTATCACTTGCATCATCAACTACAATAATTAGGAAGAATACCCACACATTGACATGTTCACTCATGGCAATGATACAAAACGATGTCACATCGATTCTTATAAACGAGTGTCGTACCCATGTCGGATTTCGAAACTTGGGTAAGGGTACAAGACAAGTATCTAACATGTTTAGCTGATTATGCACCCAATAAGCATTTTTATTGGTTAAGTACACTATATACCAATGCCCAAAACTTCCATAATAGGGGATAACCTCTATGTTAATTTGTACATATTAATTCATCTTAGAAAACAAATGATGCATACCAAGAAACAATATCTAGCCCTGACCGAAGGTCCTTAGACAAAGTCACATCCAATACCTGTATCAAAAGAGTCTGATGCTTAGACACAAACTCATGCCCAATCCCCGTATCTTAATCCATGCAACATATATATGAAAAATAACTGCATTTCTCAACATCACAACAATGAATAACCAACTTAAGGATTGTGCATTCTGCTTCAGGCAATCTTGTGCCCCATGAAAGAAGGCTGACTTAAGAATATGTGAAGCAATAAACAGAAATAGAAAAGAACAAAAAGAAAAGAAACACTAGCAGACCTGGTCAATCAAATCTGGATTTGATAACGCCCAACCTTTCTTTCGATATGCTTCACGAACTTCTTCACAAGAGTTACAACAATCATCATCTGACTGCAAAATATCAAGAAATGGGGAAAATAGGTAAGCAAAATAATCAAGATACTTGTCACCGGAATGAGTTAAATTTGCACAGCAGCCCGCAGACCATTATGGAAATTAAAACTACAAAAATAAAAGAATAAATAGATAAAAAAAAAATTACTTTTTGCTTAATAACTAAATTAGCAATAGCTATTTGCAAGGAAATATAATAAACCAAAGGCTTTTATCATAAGTTGAACCAAAAGGGTAAAGACAAGAATTATGGAAATTTTTCAAGATTTAATTTGAAGTATATACTTAGGTGTCCTTATGATAATTATGAAATATAAAAGCCTTTGGTTCAACTTATGATAAAAGCCTTTGGTTTATTATATTTCCTTGCAAAAAAAATCCATGTCCTAATTTATTGAAAATTCCCACTCAGGCATGTCAACACCATGTTGTATGGGTCTTCTATCTGGCTGCATCCATGTTTCTTAGGAATTATATGAGATTCCACAAAAAATATAGGTGGTTCTTCCAAACTAGATCCTTACGCAAATTAATTGAATATGACCAGCTGAACAAATAGCTCTTAAGCACATTTAACTAAATGGGGCTGACATAGTTGGCCACCCCAGACACTCCCAACTAGGATGTGAGGTGGTCAATTCTTGTCAGTAGCAAAGTTTGATTATTTCTCCCCAGTTATGAAGGTTCTTTCTTAAGTTGCACTTTAGTAGATGGTGTTCTGGTTATTGAACTTGTGAGCATATGTTGTTAGATTCTCTTATATAGTTAAATGACTAGTTTGGCATAATGCTAGCGATGTTTTTTTATCTGCTGCCGATTGACACAAAAAGGGATATTCTGCACATTTAAGATATAAGCTTCATAACAAACATTTAGCCGACAACAACACACAAGACCATAGAAATGCATACCGCTTCTGCACCAAAGCATGAACCACAGTATGTCTCATTGTGTTCAAGCCTCCCACCGTGTCTTTGTAAAGGCTTTTCAATCTGTACCATTTATAAAATTTGTCAGTCTAAATGTAAGCAAAATATGGAAAGAGAGAAAAAAATCCTGAAGAATTGCTTGTGGAGGCATAAGGATGTAGGATTCATAATTGAACAATGTTGCAGGAAAAACCAAAAAAGTTTGACATCAAAATGTTTTAATGTTGTCCCAACAAAATAAGCTTGTGTTTGGCCTAGCCTTTTTTGTAGGCTTTTTGGCACTATTGTAAAAAAGTAGATGTAGAAATATGTGAAAAAATCCAATTGATTACAACAGGAAGCTAAACAAGTAGGCTTTTTAAGAATCTTTTAAGCAAAAAAGCTTTAAAAAAAGCCAGTCCAAACACAAGCTAAGTCCCTTCTCGTGTGCCAAAACCGTAGTAAAATACGGCACAATAAATCACATAATCTGATTGAAGGGGTGGGTCAACGGTTAATTATTGTCCCCCACTGCTCCCCCCAACAGCCCCGAGGGGGGGGGG
>JAOTRH010206017.1:0-11064 GCA_034768845.1 Heliamphora exappendiculata | reverse complement strand
TTTTGTGGTAGTTCTTTTAACTTTTAAAATCTAAAAAATTCAATTAATTCAAAGTATATCAATTTTTATGAAATCAATCAAAATAAAAAACTAATTTATTGGTTTTTGTCAGTAAGAAGTTAAAAAATTCATAGTTTTGAGTTTACTTAATTATTTGTCAAATAAAAGACATCCAAACTCGTGTTCAAATTTTTCATTAGAACCTTTTGAATATTTTTTAAAGAACACATTTTGAATGACCATAGTGGTAGGATTCCTAAGTTGATGTTAATGTCTATAACCACCTCCATCTGATTAACTATCCACTGTTTCTTTTTCATTAAGAATTGTTTGTGCTTTAACATGCTTACAAAAATGGATACCTATACGAACCTTGCATTTTCGTTCGCTGTAGTGTGAAAGCCGATGTTTATACTACTTTTTTTGACATACAAATGGAAACGACTACATATACGAACATTACTTTCTTGTTCGTTTTAGTGTGAAAGCCGTCGCTTATGCTGCTGTACGAACATGCTTAAGGAGATGGCTACATATGCGAATTTTATCTTTTCGTCCGTATTAGTATAACAGCCGTTGAATAAAAGCATAAATAATTTTTGTATCTATATATTTCTTTTTGAGGAAGAGCTTTCATCTTTCTTCAACAGATATATATAGAATTTATCTGGTTTGACTTCAAAAGTGTGAAAATTCTTTAAAATATTTAAATATATTTTATAAAATATCAATTACACATAAGGATTGAATTCGAAATTTGAAGAAAAAATCGAGTAAACTTTTATCTAATTTTTTGTATTTGCTCGTGACATTAAATCTTAAGTTCGTTTTTATTTTGAATATTCAATAAACTTTGATCTTTATTGAATGATTTATATTTTTTTGATTTGAATATAAAAATGACTTATTTTATTATAATAATGTTAAATTTTTTAAAAAAATTAAATAAAAATAAAAAGAGAGCTTTTAAATATTGTTTTTCAAGAAGACTAATTTCATGAGATTACTTCGTTAGATTTTTTGTTGTGGGTTCTAAGCAACACTTCCAGGCCATACACACACAAAAAATGGAGATATGGTTAGTTTGGGACTCTATTTTTGGAATTGATATTGAACTAATTTTCTAATGATTTCTATTTACTTGATCTTGTTTGGAGATATAGTTTTGTTTTTGTTTGTTCAGGAGATGGAGAATAAATAAAGAGAAGTTTGCTTGAATCAAGGTTGCATAAAGAGTTCTTCTAGAAGACTTGTGAGATCCCGACCCGATTCATTTTGGAATGATTAAGTGTTCGAGTTATCTCGTAACCTTCGAAAGGTGTTAGGTACATCTTTGGCGTGTGTTCGGGTTCCGTTAAGACTTGTTTGATTTGGCTTAAGGTTGGAAAAGTAGTTCTTACGCAGAAAAACACACTGCCTTAATGTTCGGTCGACTGGAGGGGTTAGCCCAGTCAGCTGAACCAAGTTTTTCTAGTTCGATCGACTGAACTAGGGTGTTCAGTCGACTGAACCAAGGCGGTAGATGTTTTTCGTGTTTCTAGTAGGCTGTTCAGTCGACTGGAGTGGGGGGTCCAATCGACTGAACTAAGGATTTTTGGTGTTTCCTATAAATAGCAGGCGTGGAGATATTTTGGGATATTTTGAAATTTTAGATCTGATTTCTCTCTCTCCCGTTTCTTTGCCTTCTCTATAGATTTTAAGGGCTCGGGGCTTGGTTTTCAGTTGATCAGCTTATGGATTCTTGCTATCGGGGATGTGGGCTTCGTATATATCCGGTCAGATTTTCGTTTCGTCAAAATTTGATTTTTGAGGCGTTGGGTTTTGACCGAACGAGGTAGGATTCTAGACCCACTGCTGTTATGAGGGTGTTTTATGCAATTACATGTACTTTCACCGGGTAGAAATGCATCAAATGTCATATTTCCTGTATAAGCCTTGTTTTTCTGATAGAAAGCATGTTGTTAGCTTTTCTTGGCTTATAGCACTGTATGACATGTGGAAGTATGATTTTTAAAGGATTTTCTTGAAAACTGTGGATTTTGGTAAAAAATGGTGGTTTTGTGAAAAATCTCAACACTTGTGTTTTGGAGGTTTGGAGCTCGCCTTCGGGGTTGAGTCTCAGGTTTTAAAACATTTTGTGAAAAATAGAAAAAAATATTTTAAAAATATTTTGTTTGATCTCCATGTTGATGGATGGATTTATATTCATGTATAATGTATTATTTTGGGGAAAAAAGTTTTGTAGTTGAGTTACAGTTCTATTTTTAGAAGATTATCTAGATGTACCGGGATGACGTGTATTTGGCACGAGTTTTTCTTGGTGTAAGTCCAAAAACGTGCGCAGAGTAGGTACTCAGGTCCTTCGGGCTAGTCCCCGTAAATTGAAACGGATGGGTGCTCAGCTCCCTCGGGGTCATAACCCATAAATTGAGTGGTTACGTTCATGGTGCTCCGTATAGAACCTATGTGTTTATAGGCAATCCCACGATATCTGGGGGTTAGATACTAGACAGGAGTCTATAGTTGCTACATCTATCCTTTTATGATTGAGTCGGTACATAGGATCATATTCTTTTATACCGCGATGGTACATTCCGAAAGGGAAACAATATTTTGATTACTGTTTTACCCCTTCTCCTCGGCGGTGTGGCATGAGTGGAGCATACTGTTTTATTACAGCTTATTATTTTTATCTTCCTCGGTGTGTGATTCGAGTGGGAAAGTAATGTTTCGGTTACTATTTTCTTTCAACTGTAAAAATGTGGTTTTGCATTGTTTAAATGCTTGGTTGTGAAGGAAAAATTGTTTTAGGATTCTGATGGGAAAACTTGAAATTTTATGATGTAAAACCTTTTGACTTGTGGTTGAGTTAGCTCCCACTACATGATATGCATGGTTTTGAGGACGAAAATGTAGAATTTTATGAAATCGTTTTGAGGCTCGTGTAAGCCTGATGCAAAACTTATGGTTTTGGATTGGAAAAATCTTTTTGGCTCATGTGGTTGAACCCATATGCTTGTGATTGCATATTTTCTTCTTTACAGCTTTATTGTCTTTTCCTATTAAGCTTCAGCTCACGGTGTGGAATTTTGCTGTAAAACTTTTTTCAGGTAAACGTGGTCTTGTAGGTTGACCCGGTGGTGTCCGGAGGTGGCTGATGACAAGACGTCTGTTTTGTCTTGATAGGTAGCTTATACATGTAGTATATGTTTCATGTTTATTTGTAACATGTTATAAATCGTATACTATGATTATGGATACATGCATGTTTAATGCTTTCGAGAGAACATTGGGTCGGTTATTTTTTTCGTAGTTTCATACTACGTCTTTCGTTGTTGGGATCAACGGTTTACAAATGGGATTTTCAAATGATTTATGCTTCATTTAAATTTTTGTGCTTTGAGGAAGATTTTGGAACGGCCTAAACTTCTTTTAAAATAAAAAGATTTTCTTCTTCAAAACACGTACTTTGTTTTTAAAGGATTAGCGGTGAGGTTGTAACTGTAGCCTTTGGGCTACTCTTTTAAATCAATAAACCCTCGGTAGTACGTTTTTACAAAGGTCTTGGCCTTGTTTGGCTGTCTGATTTTAAATCCCTTTGTTTCGGGAAGTTTCAGTGGTTATTCTATGGCTTTTTCGCGTGACTCGAAGTTTTGGGGCGTGACAAATTGGTATCAAAGCTCTGGGTTCGAATACCTATGAGTCGTGGGAAGAGGGTGTGTTACCTTGTGAGGACGTGTGTGTGTGTGTGTGTGTGCTTGGTTGCCTGTGTTTAGAATATGAGCATGTTGATGTCGTATATATGTGAGCATGGAGATTGGACTTTAGGATTGATTAGTCTTGTCTTTGGGCGTTTGGATTAACAAACTTGGGAGCTAAGTTAGAACTGCATTTTTCATGGACGTGATTTCTAGTAGAGAATCTAAGTAGGTTATCCAAAGTGACATGTCATTCTTATTGGTTCTCCTCGGTATCGGTGTTGTGTCTACATGATCGTCGTGACTATGTGCTAGCATGATTGTGTGGTATGTGGTAGAAATAACATGATAGATCGACCTTAGGTTGTCATGTTTCATGCTTTCTTCATTTACGACCTATACACCCTTAGAGACGACGAGACTGTGGTTTGGGTCTTGGTTATACGACTCGGTTGCTATCAATTGTAGAAGCAGGGTTATGGGTTGAGCGTCGATCGCTTGGTATGTTGTGAAACTCATCAGTGAGTTGGGTTCAGCCGTGTGAGGTTGGCCTCGGTTGGTGTCTGTTAGGTGTTAGTACGAGCAGCGTTTGTTCAGGTGTAGATGAAGCCTAGTTAGTGGCTTGGTTAGAGTAACTAGCTCCCCTCGAGAGTAGGCTAGTGGATGTCAGAGTTGTGTTATGGTTGACCTTGTGAGTCGAGGTGATGAGGTGTGGAAACCCTGGGAAATCAGTCGATGTGATTGGATTAGGGATAGCGGCATCCCTTCGACGTCTTGGTATACGTGGTTCTAGCCATGTGACGGATTAGATACGTCGTGAGCCATGCTATGTCTTGAGCCATGTACTCGGGACGGGGTATAGATGGGAACATAGTGGATGGGAGCGTAGAGATCCTTGGCCGAGCGTATGTTGAGATGGCAGAATGTGTGGTTTTGGAGATATTTCATGGTAGTCAGGATATCGATGGTGGTCAGCAGAATGTTGTTGGTAGTCTGAGTAGTCTGATGACCTTAGACGTTGTATACCTTTTGAGGTTTGAAAATTGAGTTCTAAGTGAGTGAGCTCATGGATATGTGGACAAGTATGAATTGCAGTTATGCTGGGAAGAGCACGGGTTATGGCTGTATGGGAATGTAAGGGCTCTTGCGACGAGTATCAGTTTTGTGAGGTTCCTATGGGAAGGCAGGTCAGTGGTTTGGTCGATATCCTAGTGATTAGAAGATCGCGTTTGGGAACCGTGCGAGGTTCATGTGATTGGCTTAGTGCTGAGATGACGCATCCTGGGTATGAGATGTCTGGAGGTTGTTTGTGTTCAACCTTAGGTTCAGATATGGGTATGTTGTTTATTCATGGGAGTGAGGTGTGGAGTGATGAGGTTCATCAATGGGCCGTGTGATTTTGCTGGCCTAGGGTGATAGGTGAGAAATAATAGGGTACGATGCCTGTGATCGATGTATGCTTTGAGAGCGAAAGGGCGAAAGGTGTCTGCATGATTGTGGGAGTTATTAGTAACTCTAAATGAAAGATCTCAGAATTGGGTTCCATTTGTTTGATGTTGTGCCTTGGACAGTGAGCTCGAGGCTGTGACGTTATTGTGGTTTGCCTAGCAGGAGTTAGGTTGTGTGGCGCAACCTTGTGAAGTGAGGTTTTGGGCGCAATGGTATGTGTTGTGCCAGGTATGCGGATGGAGGGTGTTCACGTGTGTGAATGAGGTCTGAGCATTGAGAGCTTGGTGTAGTTGATGATCTGAGTATCGTGATCGTAGTTGACAGCCGCTGTGTGACTGTAGTCGATGTGGCCTCGAGCTAGGACTTATAGAGTTCTTAGAGGCTAAATGTTGAAGAGTACTCCCAGTACGCTGAGGTTAGGTCATGGTTTCTTGTTGGCCCTTTTCTTTCCTTGGGATGGAAGGGGAGAGAGAGTTTTCTTGTGGACGATTGTCTTGTAGACGACTGTCTGGTGTGAGTTGTTTCATCTCAGTCGGATAGAGATGCCGGGTTCTTGTTTGGTTCAGATTTGGTTGTATTCCAAGACTGTGAAATCTCAATGGATTTGTACTCGTGTGTGACCCTTGGAGTTGTGACTCGGGAACTTGTATCGCTATGATTGGGTGATGGTTGGACTAATCTTTCGTGGTTTCAACGGGTGGTCGAACCTTTTGGATTGTGATCCATGTGAGGTTCGGTTGGTAGACAGGTGTGCTTGTGATGATTCTTGTCGACAAAGGAGTTGATGTTGAGACGTAAAGTTCTTTTGCAGGGATCAGTTGTGGATCGTTGACTGTTGTGTGCGTATGGTTGTGTTTCTAGCTCTTGCCGGAGCGGGGGTTTGTCAGAACACTGCGGTTGTGATACATGTATAGTGGGTTTTTGGGTAGACTTTTGTGAGTCTGGCTTGGGTCCTGTTTTGGACTTGAAACTGCTCAGAGTTCTTAGGGTCGAGAAGTGGTTATCGACTGTGGTAAGTGTTGTGCTTCGGCATAACTATTGTTTGTATGGATGGTAGTTCTGAGAGTATGATGTTGGAGAAGCCTTGGTTGGCTTGACCTGTTCGGACCGACCCGATTGTTTGGTTGGGAACGGAAGGGCCATGATGAGGTCTGGATGTGAGAAAATTGTTAAGTGTAAGATGTAAGTCTTGATTGGTATCTTGGGCTCGAATAGAGTGCTATTGTGGACTCAAAGGTCTGTTGTAACTGTTAGGCGTATGTGGTTTGATGTTGGATGACAGTCTTTGTTGCTTTGTCTGATGACGGCCACCGTGTTCGACATAAGATTGGTCTGCAGTTTTGGTATCAGTGATCTAATGATAAGACGTTGAGATGTGCAGTGACGTGCTATTGCACGAGAGTTATGATTTGGATTATATGGGTTGTTGGATACCTATGAGATGTTCTGTCTACATGACATGTTTGGCCAAGTGACTCGTTGGGGTCAGGCGAGTGCGTGAGTTTTTTATGTCGGATTGGTTTTCGGTTGTGTGAATCCTTGTCTGGGACATTGGTGTACCACCTGATGTTTCTCCTGGGTGAGAATTATGGTTCGTGATGAAAGTTTGAGTAAAGGGCGGAGGTTTAAAAGTTTGATGAAATCTGTTCTTTGGTATTCCAGGTGAGTTAAGTGAACTTTTCTCTGGTGAGCTTCTCTCTGGAATTGGGTGTTGTGTTGTTACTCTTGGATCGGTGTCATGATAGCTTCAGTAATGGAGATATTGGCATCGGTAGGGTGATGATGTGGTATCAAAGTCGGTGGTCATCTGGTGATCGTCAGGACTTGAGTAAAGTTTGTGTGCAGTGTGTGTGACTTCGTGTGACCGATGTCAGGGCTTGACGTCGTGTGTTTGGACTTGTGGAGATGGTCCTTGGGGAGCATGGTGAGATGTGATTGAGCCAGTATGTGGCAATGAAGACGAGAGTGATAGTCCCTGTGTTCGAGCATAGAGCATGTTTGAGATCAGGTGCCGTGGTGAATTAGTCCCTTGCTTTACGTCTGTCATCAGAATGGTTTGAGTTCAGCAAGAGTTGTGTTTTGAGGTTTGGCAGCGTGAGCTGGATCTTGATCCTCTGTTTCATAGCTGTCTCCTGGATGATGGTGGAGTTAGTGGAGCTTGTTGTGGGATCAGTTTGTGTGGTGGTTGATTCTTCACGCTGTGTTTGCCTTGCATGATGATGGTTGTGTATTGTTTTGTGATGATGATTTTTGGGGTTTCAGCTGCGAAGGCATGTTTCCTGTTGTACAGTGTTGCTAGGATTGCATATGAGATTGTTGAGAGGTTACGGCTGCTGTTTAGCTTGAGTTTTAGTGTTGAATTTCATAGACAAAATTCCTTTAACAGAGGGAGAGTTGTGAGACCCCGACCCGATTCATTTTGGAATGATTAAGTGTTCGAGTTATCTCGTAACCTTCGAAAAGTGTTAGGTACATCTTTGGCATGTATTTGGGTTTCGTTGCGGTTTGTTTGATTAGGCTTAAGGTTGGAAAATCAGTTCTTACGCAGAAAAACACACTGCCCTAATGTTCGGTCGACTGGAGGGGTTAGCCCAGTCGACTGAACCAAGTTTTTCTAGTTCGGTCGACTGAACTAGGGTGTTTAGTCGACTGAACCAAGGCGATGGATGTTTTTCGTGTTTCCAGTAGGCTGTTTAGTCGACTGGAGTGGGGGGTCCAGTCGACTGAACTGAGGATTTTTGGTGTTTTCTATAAATAGCAGGCGTGGAGATATTTTGGAATATTTTGAAATTTTAGATCTGGTTTCTCTCTCTCCCGTTTCTCTGCCTTCTCTTTAGATTTTAAGGGCCCGGGACTTGGTTTTTAGTTGATTAGCTTATGGATTCTTGCTATCGGGGATGTGGGCTCGTATATATCCGGTCAGATTTTCGTTTCGTCAAGGTTCAGTTTTTTAGGCGTCGGGTTTTGACCCAATGAGGTAGGGATTCTAGACCTACTGCTGTTATGAGAGTGTTTTATGCAATTATATGTACTTTCACCAGTTAAAAATGCATCAAATATCATATTTCCTGTTTAAGCCTTGTTTTTCTGATAGAAAGTACGTTGTTAGCTTTTCTTGGCTTATATCACTATATGACATGTGGTAGTATGGCTTTCAAAGGGTTTTCTTAAAAATGGTGGATTTTGGTGAAAAATGGTGATTTTATATAAAATCCCAACACTTGGTGTTTTGGAGGTTTGGAGCTCACCTTCGTGGTTGAATCTCAGGTTTTGAAACGTTTTGTGAAAAATGGAGAAAAACATTTTGAAAATATTTTGTTTGATCTCCATGTTGATGGATGAATTTATATACATGTATAATGTATTGTTTTGGGGGAAAAGGTTTTATAGTTGAGCTACAATTCTGTTTTTAGAAGATTATCTAGATGTACCGGGATGACGTGTATTTGGCACGAGTTTTCCTTGGTGTAAGTTCAGAAACGTGCGCAGAGTAGGTACTCATGTCTTTCGGCCTAGTCCCCGTAAATTGAGACAGATGGGTGCTCAGCTCCCTCGGGGTCATAACCCGTAAATTGAGTGGTTACGTTCATGGTGCTCCGTATAGAACCTGTGTGTATCTAGGCGATCCCACGATATCTCGGGGTTAGATACTGGACAGGGATCTATAGTTGCTACCTCTATCCTTTTGTGATTGAGTCGGTACATAGAATCATATTCTTCTTTTCTGCGATGGTACATTCCACGAGGAAAACGATGTTTTGATTACTATTTTACCCCTTCTCCTCGGCGGTGTGGACTGAGTGGAGTATACTGTTTTATTACAGCTTACTATTTTTATCTTCCTCGGTGTGTGATCCAAGTGGGAAAGTAATATTTTGGTTACTATTTTCCTTCAACTGTAAAAATGTGATTTTGCATTGTTTAAATGCTTGGTTGTGAAGGAAAAATTATTTTGAGAGTCTGATGGAAAAACTTGAGATTTTATGATGTAAAATCGTTTGACTTGTGGTTGAGTTAGCTCCCACTACATGATATGCATGGTTTTGAGGACAGAAATGCGGAATTTTATGAAATAAAACCGTTTTGAGGTTCGTGTCAGCCTGATGCAAAACTTATGATTTTTGGTTGAGAAAATCTTTTTGGCTCATATGGTTGAGCCCGTATGCTTGTGATTGCATATTTTCTACTTTACAGTTTTATTGTCTTTTCCTATTGAGCTTCGGCTTACAGTATGGAATTTTGCTGTAAAATATTTTTCAGGTAAGCGTGGTCCTGTAGGTTGACCCGATGGTGCCCGGAGGTGGCTGACGACAAGACGTCTGTTTTGTCTTAATAGGTAGCTTATACCTATTGTATATATTTCATGTTTATTTGTAACATGTTGTAAATCGTATACTATGATTATGGATGTATGTATGTTTAATGCTTTCGAGAGAACCTTTGGTCGGTTGTTTTTTTTTCGTAGTTTCATACTACGTCTTTCGTTGTTCGGATCAACGGTTTACAAACGGAATTTTCAAATGATTTATACTTCATTTAAACTTTTGTGCTTCGAGGAATATTTTGAAACGGTCTAAACTTCTTTTAAAACGAAAAGAATTTCTTATTCAAAACACGTACTCTGTTTTTAAAGGCTTAGCAGTGAGGCTGTAACTGTAGTATTTGGACTACTCTTTTAAATCAATAAACCCTCGGTAGTACGTTTTTACAAAGGTCTGGGCCTTGTTCGGCTGTCTGATTTTAAATCCCTTTGTTTCGGGCAGTTTCAGTGGTTATTCTGTGGCTTTTTCGCGTGACCCGGAGTTTGGGGCGTGACAAGACTACAGCTTGAAGATTATGTATTTGACGTGGTTAGAAGTTTTTGTGTTTACCTGTAATTGTGAAGGGGGAGATTACTAAAAATTTATTTTGTAATAAATAAATTAAAGTATTTCATTAGTATGGCAATTCAGGTAGTATATTGAATGTAAAACTTCTAGTTCAATTAAAACTCTTGTAGTTGGATTATGATAAAATTATTGAGTTTTAATTGGTTAAGGAATCCTAGATTTTGATTCTTATTTAGTGAGTCCTAGTTGGATTAGAGTTCTTTGATCAGAATTTTATTCACGCCAGAAGAGTAAAGTACAAGTGACAAAACTAAAGGTACAAGCCAATAATGCAGGATTGTGCAAGCAATATGCAATCTGGCATATGACCGCTCGAGCGGTCCCAAGTGCGCTCGAGAGGACCCCAAGCAGTTTTAATTTAATTGAAAGTCTAATTGCCTGGTTTTGATGCTTATATAAAGGACCATAAGCCAATCACGAAAATTAACTGCACTTCAATATTCAGAGATTTTAAAGCAGATCAGAACTTTCTTCCGAGTTCTAAAAATTTCGAGATTATTCGTGTTCAACTTAGAAGATGTTTTAAGTTTACCGACAGAGAATTCTATTGGTGTGAAAGTATTGAAGATTCAATACGTGTGAAACTTTGAGAATTTGTTGCTGCGGTGATCCAGAGAAAAATGGTGCACGTAAATTAGACAAGATAGCTTAAGGCGTTTGGATTGAAGTTTCGATCAAAATCTGTAAGTGGATGTCTTATAACTATTTATTTGGTTAGTGCTTGATTTACCTGGATTAGGATTAGTCCCATGATTTTTTACTCAAGTTGTGGGTTTTTCACGTAAAAAATCTTGTTGTTGATTTTTGATGTTTTATTTTTTATTTCTCGCATTCGACGATATAGATTGATTAAAACGTTAAAAAAAATATTTTTTTAATTGATTTGATTAAAAAATATAAAAATAATTTTCTCAGAGAGAATAAAATGATTGTACTATTTCTCATACAACATGATATAATTTTTTTTCTCTCTTGCATGTGAATATAGGTCGATGCAAGTCGAACCATATAAGTTCTTTGTGTTTTTT
>JAOTRH010205986.1:0-11065 GCA_034768845.1 Heliamphora exappendiculata | reverse complement strand
TTGAACAATAGAGAATGAGTAAAGCATATATATATATATATATATATATATGTGTTGCTTGATTTATGAGATGTGTAAAAATATAATATTAGAGGTATTTTTGTCAGTTAGCTATTATATGAGACTAAATCTGTAGAAAAAAAAATTTGTAAAATTAAAATTTTATTTTCAGTTGATAATACGACCTTTATTTAAATTTTTCAAAAATTAAATGCTAATGAGTTTCATGCAATTGAACAAAATTTATCAATCACCGGTTTGATTTAATCCATGTCAAAATGCACAAATAGAAGCATCTTCAAAGAGTTGCAGCGTTGATTTATCAATCCTTTCAGTTTCAGATAAAGATTCTCTCACTAACCTTTGATTCAACACGAAAACACATATAGCTAACCAATATTTATATCAGCCAGCCAAACGAAAAGTAATAAATAAGAAAATACAACCAGCTTGTGAATTCTGTAAAATTACAAAATTAAAGGAATTAAGAACCAAAATTGTATTTGAAACAATAGCAAAAAAAAATCACATACTGTCGTTTATTTTGGCGGTAGGGAGAAAATACCATGAATGTTCATCTCGCCATTTGTTGCAACTCCTTATCTCATGTTTCCTTCATCCAAACTCCATCCTCGTCGCAAGGGAAGAAAGTAAGATTTGGGCATTTTACCTTCTCCAAATAATATAAATTTGGAAATAATTCCTGAAGTTTCCTCCAATCCATCTCTAATTCAGTCAAGTACTTTAGACGCAACTCCTCCACTTCCCACTTGACCTTTCCTGTCGTGTCTATTGCCTCCTCGTCATCAAGGTCCTGAAATTGACCCAGATCAGAAAATTTACCTCCTCTGATATAGAGTTTCCTCAACTTCTTCAACTTGGAAGCTCTCATCCAACTAGGTGTAATCACCCTAGGGAAACATTGAAGGTCCAATTTTATCAGTTGGGAGGGAAGTGCAGGAATTGACACCTCTGCTGCCCTAGAGGTAGCTGATTTTGACAGAACCCTTGAGAGGGGTGATTGCTTAGAGGCAGATGAACTTGTCAGCAATCTTCGAAAACCAGGTTTCTTGGAACCTGCAGTTGATTGCTCTGCTTCATTAGTTTCCTTTCTGTTATCTCCTCTATTTTCTCTGTTTGGTATCGTCGCCACTGCCAAATTTCCTCCACCGTTATCTTGCTTACCAGTGACCTCTCTTTTAGCTTGTACAGTCCCCCTTCCCCAAGTGATTGTCAGCTTCTTAAGCGCTTTGTAGTGATTTAAGGCATGTAGATCTCGGTCTGAAGGAAATTCATTGACAACAGCGTGAATGCTCAATTTTCTGAGGTGTAGCAATTTCCGCAAATCATCAAGACTGCATGAACTTTTTCCCTCTGAATCTCCAACGACGAATCCGCTGAGGACTTCAAGTTTGGAGAGCAATGCAAGCCCCTTGGGCATATGATCTAGCAGGTAGCACTCAGACATGTCCAAGTGTGTCAAATTCTTGAGCAACCCAATTCCATCAGGGACCATCTCAAGGTTGTGACAAGCTCTAATGTCGAGGATTGTAAGATTCGTGAGCTTGCAAATGGACTCGGGAAGCTCCATAATCCTAGATATTCCTTGAAGACTCAAAAACTTAAGGTATTTGACATTTTCCAACCCATTTAAAACATTTACATTTTTCATCTTCATATAAATGGTGTCCTCAACTTCAATGTGATGTGTGTCCAAGTTCTGCCACCTTCCTAAATAAAGGACATTTGCATTTTTCATCTTTGAAAACCACTCGGGATTGAATTCAAGAATAGACACCTTACCATTGAACAATGCGTGAAGCATTTCCAGATTTTGAATACTTGTCAACCTTTTGCCTGTTAAGCATGCCCGGCAAGAAAGAAGGCAGTCCTCATTCGCATTACCTTCATCATCGAAATCAAAGAAGTTAGCCCTCTTGGCAAGCTTGATCACCATAGAGCGAACAAAAGGGTGCATCTTGCAGATGTCCACCCCAAGGCCACGCTTTTTGCGCACGGGCTCTATGAATCCCTTCGCGATAAGCGTATCGAAGTATTCCTTGGCGTATTCCTCTGGTGTCTTCTGATTGGTGGTCTGCGCCACTGTGTTTTCTCTTCCAACCGGAGGCACAAAACCCTCCCCGATCCACCAGTAGATCATGAACCTTTTCTTTATTTCAGAATTTTCGGGGAAGAATGAAAAACATAGAAGACACATCTTCAAATCCATGTCGAGCTCATGATAACGTGCCTCAAATTCTTTGAATTCTAAGGTTTCCCCAAAAGCAGCGTTCTTGTATAAGTTGGGCATTTCGTCGAGTGCGTTGTCGGCCTTCGTTCCGTTGATGTTTGCGCTACCGTCTGCCCACTGATCGAGAGGCACAGCGGAATCTTCAGCCTCAATGTTGTGCTTGGAGGAGATTTTCTGCCTCAATGTCCTCACAGCTACCTTCAATTGCCGGAAATCCTGTCCGTTTCCCTTCTTTTCTTTGAGCTCCTTGAACCTCCCACACACCATTTTGATTTGATTATCGTACGTGTTGAACCTCATGGAAGCACTCGTAATGAAATCCAGATCTGCGCCAACTAATCTAGAAAACGCCTCAGCCTCTTTTTCGCTTCTGTTGTTTCCGTTGCTGTCATTTGACCTGGGACCTGTACTGGTGCCTCTGTTGTCATTTGGTTTCGCGTCGTTGTTCTTGTTCAACATGGGTTCGCCATTGTAGTTGGCGGTGGCACCGGCTGGGTCGGCGGCGGCGGCGGCAATAGATTTGGGTTTCAAGTTTTGCCTGGATTTGAAAGGGAGGCACAGAGAAGTCACTGTTGAAGACTCCTTTCTCGGCTTTGGTTGATCTGCAACTACACCGGAGGCTGGTTTCTCGTTTTCTTTGTTGATTTCGTTATGGGCCGCCGCTTTCTGAATCAAGTTGCTGGAGGAGGAAGGATGGTTGGTTTCTTCGAGAGACACGATCTCGCTGCAAGTGTTAGATGACGAGATCTCAGATGGAGATGGAGCCATATTAGTTGACATTATTGTATTATAGAAAACAGAGAGTGAAGAGAAGATCGATTCGAAGGGCGTTTCAAAAGGGCTTAATTACAGAGAAGAGGAAAAGATGAGAAGATGAGACTTTTTGATCAATCAAAAGCCATATTTTAGGCTACCGTGAATGAAATCGCTGGATGTGAATACACAGTGCCGTAGATAAACAGTTAATAGAGACACTCGGGAAGCCTCCTAGTGGACTCTGTCGTGCAGACTTTTCTTCGTGTTAGGCACCGTTTGGAATTACTAGAAAAGAGGATTTTTTTTTTAAACGAAAATTCTACTTTTCACGAAATAAGCTATCGAAATAAACAGTCGAACGAAACGCCTGGTCAGTTTTCAAGTGTTCTTTTTTTTTTTTCTTTTTTTTTTTATTAGCTTCTGAAATTGATAATAGAAAACACTTGAAAATAGTTGTTACTTCAAAAATTCGAATTGAATTTTTTTTTGTCAGTGATTTGATTTTTGAGTTCAATTGCTATTTCATCTTCGAATTTAAATGCTATTAGATATTCGAATTCAAGTGCAATTTTATATTTAAAGTTAAGTGCGAGTTTCTTGATAATTTGATAACTCAAAGATGGTGATAGCAAAAATTGTATGTTAATTTAAAGTATGATATAGTTATTAATTTTGTTGTGTTCAGTATTATTTCGATCGAAAATTACAATATAAAAATTGAGATTGCAATATAAGGAAATTGGCATTTTTTATTGTCGGCATTCACCTATTCATATTTGTTATTTTCAACATACAAATTATTTCTATTTCATATTTTAATTTAATTATTATTATTTTTTATATAGAATATTACAATACATAGGTTATGTTACTTGATATTATATATCATTATATTTGTAATAAGATATTAGTGTGTGTATTGTATTATGAATGTTTGTCGTATGTAAACTTTTTATAAATGGAAAGTGAGAATATTATCAGTGTTTGTGTTAGAATTTTTTTATATTAGTTTTAAATTATCAGTAATAATGTTATTAGTATTTTTTTAATTGTTAGATTTTAGTTGTATATGTTTGTTGTTTTTATATTAGTTATAAATGACTATATGAGAATATTTTTAGTATTTTTTAAGCGTGTTAAATGTTTGCTGTGTATATTTGTTGTCTTTATATTAGTTATAAATAGCCATATAAAAATATTTTCAGTATTTTTTAATCGTGTTAAATATTTACTGTATATGCTTATTATCTTTATATTGGTTGTAAATAATCATATGAAAATGTTTTTCAGTGTATTAGTTGTAAACAGTCATATGAAAATATTCTCAGTGTTTTTAAGTGTGTTAAAGTTTTGCTGTGTGATATATAATAATTTTTATATGTGATTATATGCTATATATATATAATAATTTTTATATATGATTATATGCTATATATTGCAGTAATATGAAAGAAGTATGTAGTGCTGCCTCAATTTCGAATTTTAATGAGAGTGATATTGAAGGTGGAATAGATGAATCTATTGTGTATTTGATTGATAAAAATGTTTGTGTTGAGATTGATAATTTGAGAAATGTTGAAAATAAAATTGAAGAACCTAAAATTAGAACGGCATTCAAATCATGTGATGAAATGCTTGAGTGCTATGTCAAATAGGATAGCCAAGTTGGTTTGAAAGAAATGTTGAAGGCAGATCGATTGAACAATTTGGCCATGTGCAACATACTTTGAAAATAAAAAGGAAAGATGAAAAAAAAAAAGCATATGTAGTCAATGGAGAGTAGATGTAGCACCAGTAGAAAATAAAGAGCAAATTACTTTTGAAATATTAACTAGTCTGACCATATCTTATGTGGTTTATCAGTTGAAGTAATCAAGAAAATGTTAAATCAGATTGATGAATTGCTTATATTATAATGGGATATGACTTCGCAATCATTAACCAAATTATAATAGGCATAAAATATCAATGAAAAATTATATTTCAATATCTCAAATCAAAGTGACAATAATATGATGACTTCTCAAATAATCTTGGTGTAGAATATTCTCATAGCATTATGAAAATATTCTCATAGCATTGCTAAAAAATGTTGAGAAACTTCTCATACATTTTGATGTTAGGGTTGGTATACTGAAAATCATGTTTTTAATTTAATTTTATTTTTAATGAAATTAATTTTATATTTTATGAAAATCTTTATGAGTAATGTATATGTATTATTTCTTTAATATTATGCATGAATGCCCGATATTCTGTATAGTATTTAATCTTGTGTGTAGACTACGGTTTACATACAGAAGATCAAATTTTAGATTCTTGCAAAATATAAATTTTATGTTCACAGTTTAGATGGAAATAAACATAGGTACGACTATAGCACAGAGTTTTAGGTCTGTCTTGGTTATGGAGAACAGATAATAGCGCCGTCTATTATTTTGATTCTCTGTACTAGTACATTTTGTGTGTATTGAACGAGACACATTTGAATAATTAATTTTATACTGACTATATAAATTAATTCACACTCTAAGGTTATTATGAATAGTATTTATACTCTTTATCTTGAAATAATTATTGAATTGCGTATATTATATGGGTGCGATCTTATATGAGTCTATATTTTTTGTGAGTTGGATAACGATATTAATTATTAACGGAATTCACCCTTTGAAGGTTTGGCATTGATAATACCCTCTTAAAGAAGCTTATAAGTTTTGACCGGACCAAACTCTACAGGTGGATTTGATTATCTGGCGGTCAAATAAGTTAAGCGAAAGGGTTTAAAAAATTTCAAGATGCTGATTAAATTAAATTGTCAGTAATTAAATTTAATTGGCGGTTATCGAAAATCTTAACGTGAAAAGAAATGATAAGTATTTAATAACATGAGTTTAATGCAAGAAGGTCTTGAAATTATGGGTCAGAATACAATTTAGTTCTTTACTGGTGTAAACTGTAATTCAGTATTTTATAAAAATTGCAAAAAATGCTGCTAGTTTTTCATAATTGCAGATGTCGCTATGAGATTTGCTTAATTGCGAAAATCACTGATATTTGTCTGTGTTCCACTGGAAGTATTACTCATAATTATTCCATATGTTCTTGCTCTAGCCCTATAAATATGCAGGTAAACTGAACCGATTTCATAACTTGTCTTTCAAGACTAAAGCTGTCCAAGTTTTGCCGGTACGAATTCTTGATAGATTATAACCCACCTTACATTCAAAAATCGTATGAGGAAATACAGTAGAAGATTTGACAAGAGTTTCAACTCGAATTCAAATCATAGTTGAAGATTCGACCTGTAAAAATGTATTCTTCTAAATTAGCTGTGGATGCACGGGTTTTATTTTGATTGTCCGTCATCAAAAGTTTTATTTGGAGCTCGTTTTAGCGTTTACCCGTCTAGTTAATTTTTTTCAAAAATCGTTCATAAAAATAATGATTTTGGAAGTCTTGTCTCCAACATTTAAGATATGAGTATGAACAGTTTTTTATAATACTGAATATGTGAAATGTGTCTTTATATCATGTATGCGTATGAAAACTTTCTCATATATTTTTTAGTATAATATTTTGGCTAGATTGCATATGCAAAATGTCATTGACACAAAAAAAATTGTCATAACACCTATGTAGATGATAATATTTTCATATAGTTATATATGAGTATGAGAAACTTCTTATACATTTTGATATCTGAGTATAAAAAATTTCTCATAACGACTATGTGTGTGTGTATGAGAATGTTCTTATATAGTGACATATGATAAACTTATCATTTATTTGTTGAGTTCAAGATTCTTATGACACATTGGATGATTTGATGTGATATATAAAGTGATAATTAAACATAATCAGAGTATTTTACAAAAATAGAGTTTTGAGTTCAAAATGAGTAGCAACTTAATTAAGTTTACAAACAAATGAGTAGTATCCTATTTAGATTTATCATATTTTAACTATTGAACAGAGTTCTGATCTTACATTTCGTTGGCATGATTTCTCGATTTGCTTCGATTTGCTTCAATTTCTTTTTGGCGATGAAAAAACTACCTCGGTGTTGTGCGCAACAAAAAATAGAGAGAATTTGAAATAGAACATTTGTCGTTGCAGTTGTGCGCGATTGTGTGCAAAAATTTCAACGGTTATCAGATGGTGCGCAGAATAGTGAAGCATGTACGAAGTCTTGCGTGAGGTGAACACGTGTTTAAACAACTTTCAAGTCAATATTTTTTGTAAGAATTTCAATAAGGCTAGTAGTTCTTTTTTAAGAAGTTCAGTCTTTAAGTTGATTTGTTTGGAATAACTCGCTTGAACCGCTTTCAAAACAATTAAAAAAATTATTATTATTATTATTATTATTTTTAAACGTTTACTATTTTTAAAATTATTCTAAATATTTTTATATTTTTTATTCTTTTTAAAAAAAATTAAACTTGCTAAAAGTAAAGCTAAAAAAGCTATCCTAGGCACTTACAAAGTTTTTAACTTTGACTTTTTCGATCCCGGTTCCACTAGCGGCGCGTGCTCTGATTTTGAGCGACACCATGCTCCTGTGTATTTAATAGATAGGATTTTTTTTATATATTTTTGTCATTATATTTGTTATTTATATAAAAAATAAAAATATACGTATTTACTTATAATAAATGAATAATAAATATAATTTTAAATGTATATATATATATATAATATATTTCCTAATCATATAGCTAAGAATATTGTATTAACCTCAGTTTTAACATAAATATTAAACACAACAAACTTTAAATAGTAAATAAATTTAATTATAAAAGTATATTTAAGAATCCTATCCACTTCAAGGCACAATAGGTAGGATCTTCTGTTTTAGATAGTACTATGGATATATGAATATTTCCTTTTAGGTAGTACTATGGATATATTTTTTATGCAATATTTTTTATAAATATAAATGTTTGATAAATAAAAATATATAATACATACTAAATTACTTTTATTTTTAATTTATTTAACAAAAATAAATTAATATTATTACATGTGTATTAATCAATAAAATAATTTTTTGTCAAGATCGATAAAAAAAGTCAAATCAAACGATTGTAATGTAGTTTGATGTCTTATTTTAGGTAGTACTATGGATATATGAATATTTCCTTTTAGTAGTACTATGGAAATATTCTTTATGCAATATTTTTTATAAATATAAATATTTGATAAATAAAAATATATAATGCATATTAAGTCACTTTTATTTTTAATTTATTTAACAAAAATAAATTAATATTATTACATGTGTATTATTCAATAAAATAACTTCATATCAAGATCGATAAAGAAAGTCAAATCAAACGATTGTATGTAGTTCGATATCTTATTTCAAAATTTTCTCAAAAAAAAACTTGAATTTAAATACAAAATACTTTAACAGAAATAAAAAGAAATAAGAAGTTTAAAAGACGAGGAAGTTAAAATTCTAAATCTAAACCTAAAACTAAGTATGAAAAAATAGAGAGATTGTTGCCTTGTCTTGAATGTCTTTGATCCTTCAGAATTAAGCATATTTCTAGATACTGAATTATTCTTACATGAATTCAAAAAGAAAAGAGTAAATGTTTCTTTTACTAAATTTGTGGTAACTGTTTTTAACTGTTTTATTAGTGGGAACGCCATGGCAGTTATTTGTAGTGGGTAGATGCGTTATTATTATTTTGTTAGTTCATAGCCAAGTGTTTTTTTTAAGTACATTTATCTTTTGTTGAATAACTAACTGCTCAACCTAATTTTTTATTAGACAGAGTTTGATTGAGGCCTTGTCTCGACAAAAGTTATTAAGCACCCACATTCTAGTCAACAGGATATTAATATTCTTATCCATAAATTTTTACAAAATATGACACTAACAATGCAAATTTTTTTTACTACATAATTAAAAATGAGCACTACATAAGCAATACCTCTCAACTACCAAATAATTACTCTTCAATACCATATCATTTTTATAGTATATATTTTATAAGTTTTATCATATAAATTTATAATTAAAAAATTATGTAAATTTATAAATTAACAACTATACAAATTTATAAATCTAATTATAAAAATTTTATACGACAATTTTTGATTTAATAATTCAAATATTTTGTAATTTTACCAATTACATTTGTAATTTTAATCACAAGATTTTATAAATAAATACTATAAACTCCAAAAAATAGAGTGTGCGTTGAATATTTTTCCCTTGGTTCCTTTGGTTGACCAAATCGAAAAAGTAAAGAAAAATTATGAAAGAGATAAAAAAAATACTAAAAATAGAAATAAGTATAAAAAAAACTTATTAACTTATTTTAATTTTTTTTTTGTTTTTTGGAACTTTTTCATCCTCTAGTTATTCTGTTGTTCGTTTTGGCGGAAAAATTTTAAAATGTATATTTTATTAATTAAAAAATCAAATAAATAAGCTTAAAACCTCAAAAAAGTTCATAGAAGACAACAAAAAGCCAACAAAGTAAGTTTTTTGATTTTTTTTCTAATTTTTTTATTTTTAATAATTTTTTTTCAAATTTAGTCTTAACGAGCATACTTTTTAGAATCATCTCATTACAAAGAACTAAAAAATTTAAAAGTTAAACCAAAATATAAAAAAAATTCAAAACAAAAAAACAACTAAACTTTTAAGTCCAAACATTGGCTTGTTGGAAAATATTACACAATATATGCTCAGTGGTCCAGAAACTACATGTTTATTAACTTTCAGCGATTACAATAAATTGAATTTACAGAAAATAAAAATACAAAAATTAATATGAAAAAAGAATACGCAAACCAAGTCTTGCAAATGCAATTTCCTTAAGAATGATTCACCGTATATTAAGAGTGTTGTATCTATCTCCACCAGCGTCACTCTTTCAAGATAAAATGATTGACTCGAACGTTAGAATACGTCCAAAAATTGACTACTCAAACGTATCTCGTCTGTCATTCTATCTCTTACAATTTGCAATTGTAATCTGATCTCTCTCTTTTTCTCTTCTAATTTTTCACTATTTAGAAGATCAGAGAAGAAATTCTTATATATAACTTCTCTCGTGTAAGATTACAAAAGAATTAACTAAGAAAATCAATTGCTAATTGAATAGTATTAATTTTGAAATTTAATTAACAATTGAATAACTAATTAAATTCAATATTACAACATGGCTCTATTATCAAAATCTCTCAACAAAACCCTACAATGATGGATTCAGTGAGAACAAGAATTAACTTTTCTATACTCTCTACCCATAATATGCCATGCCACCACCTATGAATTTACGAGACATGGTTCTTTATCGTGTAATATATTGTGAAGTACTTAAAATGATATTATTTTAATAAAATATTAATTTTAAATTTTATTAAAATAATATCATTTTAATAAATACTTTTTTATAAAATGATGTAATTTTAAGTATTGCATAAAAGCATTGCTTGATGGATGATTTTCTCTCTGAATTTAAAAAATCTACCCTCTCTCTTTTTTATTTTTCTAAATACTTATAATTTATGTTATAATTTATAATTATTTTTTTTTATTTCAGCTATAAATTATAATTTTTATCAAATATTCATAATTTTTTGTATAAATTACAATCTATAAACTACTAATTTCAGCAATCTCAAGTACCACGTGAATTAACTTTTTTTATAAAAAAATCTATTACTACTTTTGCATGAACTTGGAAGACCCTATCTCTCCCTCTGACATATAAAAGCTCCTACTGTTTGTTTATTTGTTTGTTTGTTTTTAAGTATTCTATCAATAATTGAATTAACTGTTTTTTTAAAAAAAATCTATCACTACTTTTGCATTAACCGAGAATTTTCTTAGCTTTCATATAAAGTGAAAATTTTCTCAATCTAACTAGAAATTGAGAAATTTATTAGTAAATAAAAAATTGAGAATAATTCACAATTATATTTCTAATAATTTGAAACAACATAAATTTCTCAGTTATACAACCGATAAATTTCTCATTTTGAAAAATGAAAACTTTTGAATCTTAAATTAGTTTCTTGAAAGTATACATTTAA